>AP025065.1:450548-632467 GCA_036186865.1 Eustoma russellianum
AATTTTTGCTTTCAAGTGTGTGTCTTCTCTTCTTCACCTTGCCTCCTATTTATAGTGTGAATAGATGACATATTCTCTCCAACTTTTAGACCATGTGATGGCTGAGAATTTTGAATTAAAGCACCTCCATAATCATCTCCAACAACCTTGTCTCCATTACATTCAAATTTGAAATTTCAAGTTGGCAACTTTTGCCAACTAGCTTGCTTTTGGTTTGTCTTCTAGTCTCCAACTCATAAAATGAGAAAAACATCATCTCCACATGTATAATCACGTTTTGGAGGCTGTGTGTATGTATACCAACTCAGATTTTTGAGGAGAAATCAACAAATAATAGTTGACAATGTTATGTCAACATATAATATCAAAATTCCCATTTCTCCTTGACATATTGTGATGAATCTTGCACCAAGGACACCTTGTAATCTCTGAAAGATGATGATTAAGAACCTCCAATAACATATATTAAGAGTCTTCAAGAGAAAATAGAACGTGACATCGAATACCGTCGCATATCCCGCCACCGTCGATAAAATCATCAAATGAGAGAATAAAATAGAAAACCACCAAATAATCTTCAAGAATATATTAAATGAACTCCAGAATGAATATAATAAGATACTCAAGAGATTCCTTGAGTAAAAATACCGAGACTGTCTTCGGGGGTAAAATGACCAAAATGCCCCTAGTGAGATAAAACTCCAGAAATGACCCCGATGGTCAGAATTAAATATAATAACACCTTCTTGATAATAAATAAGATGATAATATCTTCTTTGAATCATATTCACCATATCGAGTACCTACAAAACTCAAAATACCACTTTTGCCCTTTTTGGTAAGTTGTAGAAACTTCGAGGGCATATTAGTCACAAGATATTATCATCACATAATCACAACATGATAAACATATATAAATCATGTAAAAATAAAAACAACTATTTTATCACATTTTAGAAAAATATTTCTAACCACCCTAGACATCGTGTCATTTTTCTTCACTTATTCAACTCTTTCATTTATAAACACTATATGTGACATTTTTAAGTATTCATCACTTAAAATCATGACTTTGAAAATTATCCAAACATATTTCTCAACAAATATATTTTTAGTACATACTAAATGTTTAGTACATTCTCTCACACCTTTTCTAAGTGCGACAGGCATGTTGTCTATAACAGGTTCTAGTTCATAAGACTCAGAATTAGTTTCAGTTTCTATGTTTGGTTGAATATTATCATCTAACTGTGTATTTCTTCTAGTATAGACTCTAATTATAAGCAAATTCATTCTTGAAACAGTTTCATTATTTCTCCAAAATATATTATCTAGTGGCGACTCAAATGTCTTAATTGGTTGATTATCACTTTCCAAAGGTGAAGATCTTACAATGTCAATAATATTTTTGAAATTATTATGTGCAGGTACATCAGGGTCTGATCCAGGTGTTTTTTGACAGAATGCATGTTCTTCATCAAATGTAACGTCTAAAGTAACAAACAATTCCTCAGTAACCAAGAAACTTATACTTATTTGATCTATAATCCAGCTTGCTTCTATGATGAAATGGTATGTGAACATATATAATACATCCAAACAGTTTGCATGGTAATACACATAATTAGTATGAGGAAAACACTCTAACAGAGCTTGTTTAGGTGTCTTACAAGACAACGCTCTAGATGGCATCCTATTCATCAAATAGGTAGCTATGAGAACAGCTTCAACCTAGTAAAACTTTGGTAAATTTGTTGAAAATATAAGTGTTCTAGTAATTTCTAATAAATCTCTATTCTTTTTTTCTGCTATCTGACTATGTTGTGGTGTGTCTATGCAGGATGTTTGATGATATATTCGAGCTTCATTCATGAACTCTTTATTATATCAAATTATCAGATCTTAAGGCTTTTACTGTGACACCAAACTGGTGTCTAACTAAACTAATAAAGTTCCTAAAAATGTATCCTAGTAAACTCATGTGACCCTTTGTTATAACCCATTTTTTTAAAGGGGCAAAAAGGGTCATTAAGGCCTAATTAATTATTAAACCTAATTTGATTAGGAAACTTTCCTTAAACCCTAATCAAATTTCTATTTAATCACGTGAATACTCCTCTCCCTCCCCATTCTAAACTCAGCCGCCACTTCACAGGGAGAAAAAGAACGTTCTCTCTTCTTCAAAAGCCAAGGCCGCCAGTTTAGGGAGGCTAGGGAGGAGTACCGCCACTCAATTCACACCCTCAACGCGTATCAATTACCAGGTAAGTGCCCCCTTAACATCCGTTGAATGCAAAAACAATAATCTTTAATTTCTCTATGAAAACGAGATCGTGCATTAGTATTTGTGATTGTATAGATGCTTGATTATTAGATTATATGTATATGTGATAAATTGTATGTCCGTATATGTGATCGTATATGTATATATATGTATGATGCTATTTTAGTATGAAAAACTCGAAAAAGATTTGATTTTTGATGTGCATGTGAATACCGAAATCGTAGGAAGAAGTGTTTGTGCTGGCGGCGCGTGGTCGTCGGTGGTGGTGGGTTATGACCACGTGCTGCCGGATGGAGGAACAAGGATGGGGCGGCTGAGTTGGGGGGGCTGGTTAGGGGGGGTGCTTGGAGAGGAAAGAGGTGGCTGGGGGGTGAGCCAGGGCTGGGGGGCGGGTGAGGGAGTGGGGCGGCTGGAGAGTGGTGCTGGGGGTGAGTTAGAGTGGGGGCGGGTGAGGGAGTGGGGTGGCTGGAGGGGTGAACTTGGGAATGGGGGCGGGTGAGGGAGTTGAAGGGGAGGGAAATTGGAATTCTGGGAGAGGGTCGACGAAGGCAGAGGAAAAAGAAAAAGAAAAAAAAAGGGAAAAAAGAAAAGAAAAAGAAATTATAAATTGGAAGTTGGGAATTGCAGGGTTCGGGAGAATCTGGGGTATAAAGGAGGCGGAAAAAAATGAAAATGAAAAAGAAAAAGGAAAAAAAGGAAGAAGGAAAGTAAAGGAAGATTCCGAATATGATTTCTGTGCATTCATGCATCACGACATTGCATATATGATATGTTCTGTTCTGTTCCGTTCTGTTCTGTTAGGATATGCGAGACGTAAGTCGCATATCTGATCTGTTCCGTTCCATTCCGTTCCGTTCTGTTAGGACCCGGGGTCATGCATTGCACGATTAGATGAATGTTTCTGAGAATGTAGGGTTATCATGCATCACGTATGTGGCATTGCATTTCATGCTCATTTCGCACGATTATGTGTTTTGATTGTTTTAAGAAGTTATGACTGTCATACGTATTTGCGAAACGTGGTGTATTTCACTACTGTCCTAGCATGTATGATCTCACAGGGCCGATGCAGGCAGGGTACCTACTGAGTGACGTTTTTGTCGCTCACACGTCCCGTTTGTTTGGTTTTCTTGCAGACGATTCAAGGTATGATTACATATGGGTAGGAGAAGATTCAGAGTGGGTTCAGTGGGACTCGTAGAGACTATTTGGAGATTGAGAATCAAGAATTGAGGGAGTTTATTTTATTTATTCTCATTTGAGGACATAGCTTAGGGATTGCTTATTTAGTTATTTTACGACATCGTTTAAGGGATTATGACTTGATTTTGACTATATATGATTTTGGGGATTTTACTTTCGATTTAGGGTTTTGAATTGATTTATTTCGCTTACGCAATCGAATATTCTGTCGTTTTGATAAGTGCAGGGATTCGTACAGACGTCTTGTATATCCCTTAGTGGAATACGGCGCGCATATCGGTTCTGACCCTAGGGTTCAGAACGGGGCGCTACACCCTTGTATGATCATCAAAGGTAATAAACCATCTAGTGCCATTAATATTATTAACTCTACAAGCTTCTAAGATATCAGAATATACTAAATTAAATGGTTGAATGGTTGTGTACGTTTTTGCAGGACATCTAGTTACTGTATGCTTAGCCGACTAACATACTTCACAAAACACAATCCTATGATCAACTTCTACAAATAATTTTGGCATAACCTTTTCAAGTTTACAAAATAGGGGTGTCCTATTCTTCTATGCCAAAGCAATTTTATCACAACTAAATTTTACAGTGCTACATGAAAAGCTAAGCTATCTTCCTTTCTAGATTGTTCTTCTTCTTTAGCTTGTAAAATGAAGAGGCCATTTAATTTTTTTAACACTGTCAAACATCTTCCCCATACTTTTCTCCTGAAAGTAACACTCACAGATGAGAACCATGCAAAGCAATTGTTATGTTGTGTTACCCTACCCACTGATATTAAGTTGAAGTTCAAGCCTGGAACATATAGTGCATCATAAAAGGATAATTTATTAGTTATCTTAACCACCCTTTTTCTTTCATTCTCTCTCTTATTCTCGTCGGAAAATTTCCTGTCTACACTTTAAGGTAAATTTTTCCTCTTTTCCTCCACCGATTAGTCAGAAACAGCTCCTACATCTTCTTCTCTGACTTCTAGGCCGCTCCGACTGCCACAACAAGCGAATGGAGAACAATTTCATATACGTTTCCACCTCAATAATGTCTTGCTTTGCTGATTGAGCTCTGATATTCAACATGCAACATATGGTTAGAGCGAAATTAGCTTGGCTTCCTGCTAAAGCATGATTTTTGTCCGGAAGCCTCAACCGCATTACAGTCAAAGCAGATTGTTCATGATAATAGCAAACAGTTCTTCATCATCAGCCCAGGAAAGATCGAAGTTTCAAAGCAGAGATGGATCTCTGCTATTATCGGTCAAGTGATGGGTAACTCGGCCTCGTACTTTAACATAAAGAAATTTGCCGAGGAATGCTGGAGCTCCAAGGGCCTCATGGATGTGTTAAGAGTTGAAGACGACTTGTTTATTTTGCGCTTTCAGTATGAAGAATTGAAGTAGAGTATCCTTGATATATTCCCTAACCTTCGGTAACATGGTTCTTTTCCTTAAGCCTTTGCTTCCACATAAACCCATCGAGCGTCAAAGCTCGACGTTGTGCCTGTGTGGATCCAATTTCTTAACCTTAGACTTCATTATTTTAATATGCATGTCGTTAATGGCCTGGTACTCTTTCTTAATAATCTTGATCCAGTCATGTAAGTCCCCTCCCCTGCTTCTTCTTTTGCTCATAGATGTCAACTGATCTTGGTGCTCTATTCGACGCATGCAACAAAGCTGACCTCCAGCCTTCTCATCCATCAGAGGCTGCGTCTAATTCAATCGGGCTAAAAGCTCCCAAATTTCAATAGATAGAAATATCTAACTGATACATCCATTTAGAAGTTACACTGGAGAACAATGCATTGGACTACTGCCAAAAAGTTGCAATCATGAAAATTTTCCTGAGGTTCAAGAGTTCATACCATTTAATACTACCCCAAAAAATTATAGAATATCCTACATCAGCATATACATAAAAGCTTGATCAAAAAGAAAAGAAGGCCCGGTGCCCTAAGCAGCATTTGAGTTAAGCTTCTCCACATAATCTATTGATACCAGGCCTCACCAATGAACAATCAAGTATTCAATAGAAATAAAAGCAGAACACCCTTGACCATATCAAACTGCTCTATTCTCAGAAGGCAGGACTACGTGCGACCATGACATAGCCTAACCAAAAGACAAGGAATCTTACGGCATGAATAGCTAAAGTACAAATATCAAAGTAAGATCAATTCAGACGAAAGGAGTATCAAACTATGCCAGCTATGAGAAAAGTGATCGATGATCACATGCTGACAAGTACCTGTGTTGGCTTGGCTGACAGAGATGGAGCATACCCACGTCTCAACTTTACTCCACTCCTCCCATAGAATAACATTAGCAAAACCAGATGCTTCTGCGTTTAGCCAAGCTTCCCATGTGTCATCTTCTCCAGTAAACAGCGCATGAACTCCCTAATTCAAAAACTCAACACTAATCGATTTGATATTAAGATCAACATTATATTTTGTATGGATTTCAAGAAGGTGAAAAAAGCTTCATACTGGCATAGAGCCCTGCAAATCAACTCGAGCTGCAAACAGCCCTGATGGTTGAAATGTTCTTCGGCGCCAAACCTGAAGCACCCAAGAAATATTCCTTTAAGCACTAGAAATTGGAACTCGTAAACCCGGACAACATCGCATAAGAAATCTCAATACAAGGACATACAGCAGGTACAAGTAATGAAGTTATTATGATGTCACATATGAATTTCAAGATAGGAACATACAACATGTGTGAGTAGCAAAGTTGCTATGCACATCAACGCATTACTACCAAGATGGTAACAAACAAGGGTAGGACTTTCAAAGTTCATAGACAAATCAATTAGTCTTCAGTGCACGGTACCCTTTCATCAGATTTTCTCTCCCATCAAAAGTACAACGGAAAAACCTGAACGCATGTAACCTCAACAATTCAAAGGCCAGTATATATTAATACCATAACTTGACCAGAAATAATACAGGACAGAAAGTGTGTAAAGTAGAGCTGTAATATTCAGTTGAAACACTAGTCTTGCTATATACACCTTGCTACGATATGCAAATTCCAATTGTTCAGCAACATCTTCACGTATTGGAAGCCAATCAAGACCTCCTTTACGAGCAAACCAATGACCTCTAAGTACGCGCCGATTCTCTCCAGACCAATATACAGGAAAACATGTCTCTTAACCAAATCTACCTGCAAAAGTAACATTCCAGCTCAGGATAAGTCGAATACAGTAAAATACGCATAATCTAAGAACAGGATAAGAAAAACAGAAACTACTGCTGCTATGTCACTCTTATTTGAGAAGACTAAAGAAGGAAGTCATAAAAGTTGCAATATGGTCAAATATAGAGAAGCAAAGCCAGCAATAGAAAAGAAGTTAGAAGAATAATTAGTTACAATGAGCACTTCCATCTATAAGAAGGGAAAAGTGATGCTAGAATGTAATGATAACATAAAAGAAGCATCAAGTTACACATAATAATGTAATAATCTAAAGGTCCACGTGACAGGACAAGTGCAACAATACATAAACGTAACACCAACACAAGGATATTGTTATGTCCATAAGCGTAACACCGACACAAGGATATTGTTAAGCATACTGGACCTGTCGGAATCGAAAACATCCTGGTGAAAACATTGCGGTGAACATAAGCAGTATGTGCTGCTGGGGGTGGGGGAACATAAGCAGTTTCCGATTTTTGGTGCAACGAATATTCAAATCGCCAAAAAAATAAATAAAACAAATAAATAAAACTGCAAGACCTGCACATACTTAAAAAGGAGGACCACAATCTGAAGGATTACCTCATGCAACCCTCCTTTCACAGGTACACCTACTCTCTCTTCTTCAATTCCGTACGTGTGAGCTGTCTCAGCAGACTCCTCATATAATTCTTTCAACTGTTCATTTACATTAGAATTTAGCCCTGCTGGGCCTTCACTACATTCTGCGTACTGTTGCCACCATCTAAACAGCAAATCGTCCTCCCTCTGCACAATAAATAAACTCAAAGGTCATGACATATGGCAGTCTAGGTAAATGGTTTCGATCTAATGTATCTTGATTTTCAAATAAGGATGTCAAGGACAGAAACTGACTATATGTACAAAGAAATGTAATATTGCAACTTATCAAGGCACAACAGCTTGTGAAACCAAGTGCAACATGATACCATGGTGACTGTTGTTTCCGTATAACATAATCCTAGTGACCAACACAAGTGGACCGGAAGCTAAATACGAAAGCTGGCAAGAAATATGAAGAAGAAAGGTTCTACACAAATCAGAACAACGAAATACATGGAGCTAAAGTTTCATAATGAGCGGAGGTCACAAAGGCCTTTGAAGATAGAAATATACTGCCAAGAGATGGAGAAATAGAAAAGCATGCCAGATACACAGGATTCAAGCAAGATAAGTCGAGCAGAAAACTGCAACACGTATTCTATGCAGCCATCCCCTATAGACTAGAAGTAAGCCTTAGGACTGGGAAACACTTTAAGCTCTAGCTTTAACAATGAACATAGAACAAAGATAATAGTAGCAGATATGATAAGCTAAGACTATAAACTATATAATATACAAAGGATGTATCAAGAAAAAGGTTGGTAGTGTTGTCGGTGAGTAAATAGGGAAAGCATTTGAGATGACTTTGCCAAATGGGTATTATTGATTCTTACATTTGTATGTTTTTATGGCAGGATAGGGAGGATCAGGACCACCTTTTCTTCCAGTGCTCCTTCTCAAAAGAAGTGGAGGAAGCAGTTTTGATACAGCTAAAGTGCAAGGATTACATTTTTATTTATGGGAGAGCCTTCAGTCTTGGTTGTTCACGAACCACTGGTGTTCAAATTTTCAAAATGATCTTGTCTTTTTGCATTATCAGCTACGGTATACTCAATTTGGAGAGAGCGGAACTCGAGGTTGCATGGAGCTACTCACAGGGAGGTGAAGTGTGTTACTAATGAGGAGCTACAAAATATAAGGTTCTTTGCCACCTCATGGCAAGGGATTAAGATGAAAAAGACAACAGGGAAATCGTCATCAGCATGGGACTACCTTAAGGATCTTCAAAACCTAGCTTGTAGCCCTATCCTCTCTTTTAGACTTATGGTATTTTACTTGGGTATGATACCACCATGTGTGTGATGGCCTCTGTACAGATCTACTTCTCTATAACAGACACTTTACCTCTTTCATCTACCAGATTGGACTTGCTCATATCATCCCCACGGACTTTCTTCAGGTCATTTTGCAGGACTTAACTATCCGGGGCTTTCAAAAGGTCATCCCACCCTATTAGATGTTACTTTTCTACTATACATTTCTGTTTCTTACTTTCTTGTATCAGTGGTTAGCATAGAACCTTCTTCTCCTCCTGCTATTTTTGAAGCCCCTGGTTTGCTCAACTGAGGTGTATTATGCTTTTATTTTAGGATGCCTTTGGCATTAAGGACTTATTTTGACACTAGACTATGGATAGTACTGTTAGAATTCACATTGTACCATTGTATTTTGAGCAAATTATGCTTGCTATTGCCACTCCCAGGCAAAGTACTTTGTAATATCTTATATTTGGCTTATCTATGAAATTTTAACTTACCAAAAAAAAAAGAACAACCAGACAGATAATGCACACTAGGGCATGGAGAGTGCTACCACAAAAGCTGTGACAAGGACTAGATTGAAACTGTGAGAAAAATACATGATTTACTTACTATTATTCATTAATATTGACAAGAGATCCATGTGATCGATCCAATCAGCAACAATGAGGTTAGAGTTTCAAACTGTATTATGCTTAGAATGACTTAGCTTCACCGCTTATATCCCCAGCATTACTAGTAAACTACAAGACTTCTAGAAGCCCGAGCGATCTTGATGGAATTCGCCTTTGCTGCTACAGTTTACGGTTTACTATCTTCCAGAAGAAGAGATCAGAGACAGGGAAAAATGCTCAAGAAACAGTAGATGATATTAGATTTTGAGTTAATTCCTAGGCAGGGATGCAATTGGGAAAGCGAAAAACACATCTGCATAGATCTGGCTTTCTTTTCTTTTTCTAAATGTTACCATCCGCTAGACCTAAAAGTTTTCCTTCCATGTGCATAAATCTTTTCTTTTGTTTTTTTTCCTTTCCTTTTTTAATTCTGTATTGATATATGAAACACAAGAAACAGCCAAATGTATTACAGAAACAGAGGATGCAACCAAAAAAACCTACTAGTTACTATTTCCATGATCTGTGGACAAAAATCGAGATCAAAAGAACAACTTCAACATTTTGTGAAAGGATGCTTTAGGATAGTAAACTCTATAGTTTGCTTGTTATTGCACTGCAAATTTGGTTATGGTGAATATATCGTCACTTGTGAAAACATTAAAAAAAAAAAATTGGTTCTTTCTTGAATCACTCACATCCAAACACATTTATGGACCAGATCTGCTGCACTACTAGTTGCACGGTTCAAGCCCTTATGCAGACATGAAACTGGAGCTCTTTGAGAAATTCCAGCTTTTTAGACATGTGCTTTTGGTTTATCATATTTTCCAGGTCAGAAGATATACTAACACACTGATCAATAAATTATGATAAGGGGAAAATAACACAAGAATATTTCAAGAAAGCCAGCACAACCTGCAAGAATGATGCCTCGATTGCAAGAGAATCCCTCATACCAAACCGAAAATAATCACCTTTTCCCACAATTTCTGTGCGAGGAACTGACGCAGCTAGCTCTGAAAGAACAATTAGACACGGAGGATGCACTTTAAGCAGGCGGTTCAACTATTTTCCTAACGTGAAACTAAATAGAAGAAACAAAGTGAATAAAACAGAGAAGTCTTCTAAGCGTTTGTGAGACAGAACAGTAAATGAGATCAAATAACACCGTCAGCTAATCTTCAGTCGTCAAACATCTGAATGGGCAAGTTGAAGTGTTGAGCTTGAGCTTTGCTTCTAGGTGGGCTTGTAATTCATGATTGATAACTTACCACCAACAGAATGATGAACTAGAAAGAAAGAAAACAACTCCTCTTCTTGACAAGTAAAAAGAATTGATACCTTATCTAGAATAAAACTGAGAACCTAGACCAAAAAGCTCACATTGAAAAGCAGTAGATGAACTAACCATTTACACCTAAAGGAAACTTGCAGAAGTACCATCTGACATCACCACCATCAGAAGGACTTTTGGTCTGAGCAAGGTATTTATGTCTCCCCTCAAACTGCTCTATTTCATTGGCCAACCTCCTTATGTTTGAGGATGTATTTCTCAAGGATTCCGGTGATGTACCTTCAGCTGCATCATATTTACCAGTTCCTGAAGTCGAGGCCATTCCCTCTCTTTCACTTATTCCAAATTCCATCCCCAAAACTCACCCCCGCAATCGAATGTGAAGCAAAATTAATCCATTCCGCTGTAAAATTAAGTAAAGTTCTTCGTGGAAAAGAAAATTCCTGGCAGCAAAATATCGAAGGAAAATTACATCCAAATGCGAAAACCGAAGAAATAGTCGAAGGAAACGAGGGGATATTATTAGATTGAAAAGGGAAGGAAGGAATGGTAGTTGAGGGAATATTCCGGCAAAACTCTGAAACTAAAAATCGGAAGAAAACAACTCAAATCCGGAAGTTAATAAAGAAAGGGTAAAGATTGAAGAACGAAAAAACAAAGCTGGGACATTTTTCTAGCTTGTTTGCGAGCAACTTCAACGTGCCATTCATGCAAGGCAACCGAGATGCAAGATGCCGCTTTTTTTTCTCTATTTTCTGTGTGATTATCTGATTTTTCTTATTTCTCCACGTGAATATGAACGCGTCTTCTTAGCGAGTTTTGGGTTGGCCTGTTATTGCCAATCTGAAAAGTTCAAATCATTCAGGTTTGCAAATTGATTTTGGCAGAGTTAGGCGTGTTTGCAGGTTTGACGAGGTAGGCACCCGGTTCTTATATGAACCATGAATACCAACTCATGCATGTGAAGAGCCTGTGCAGTGTTTAGTTGGCTACTCGTGTCATATGTTTTCGTCGCGAAGAAGTTTCATAGTTTGTTTTGGAGCACAAAGGTCATTCGGTGGTCCTGAGGGTTCCGTCGACCTAGTCTCAATGAGCATTATGGAGAATATAAATTAGAAGTTCAGCGGTCTAGGTTGGGTGAAGACTTACGCAGTGGTCCATGTCTCCCGCAAACCAGGCATTCAGCCTAGCAACATTAGAACACTCACAATGTGGATGTGGCTGGAATCGAACTCTTAACCTCTTACAACAAATATCAACACGCATATCAAGCTGTAGGAGCATTTGTTTTTTTCTTATCTTTTATTTTTGTTTTACTTGTGTTCCAAGTACGGAAACTTTTCAACTGAACAACTATACAAATAATAAGGATAATTATCTTTACACTACTGTGTTTAGACATAATTATTTTTAGAGTTCTCTAGTTTAAATTTCGACATTTACAACATTTGTGTCTTTAGACTAAACTAGAAATCAAAATTTTTCGTTTAAAGTTAATGAAAATTATCATCTTTTAAACTATTGCGGTGTAATATATAATTCATGACACTTAATGTAGCATAAAACGTTGTACATGTAGTCTTCGGTGGGCTTTAGACTAAAAGTATAATTTAACTTTAACCAGAAATTTTGAATTTTAGTTTAATCCAAAAACACATGACATAAATATCGAATTATAAACTATAAAAGTCTAAAAGTCTAACCATCGAAATCGTAAATGTAAAGCGTAAGTGTTTTACTCGCGTATCTGTTTCACTCGGTTCGAAGAGGCCCCTACGAAACCAGAGAAATTTGGATACCTTGTAGATAAAATTCATTTGATATAGTCAGCATTATGTTCAAAAATACTTCTCCTCTAAGCTTCCTGGAAGTTGGTTCATAAACTACAAAAACACCAAGTCATTTCTTAATTTCCAACATGGAAGAACCATTTTTTCCTTTTGACTATTGACCCAACGTTAGATGAATGTTACGTTCTCATTGATGGTTATACTATAGTTGTCCACTGATTATTTGGTAACTCGTGTTATTTCGATCTATGCAATAAGATAACCATATCTTAAGGTTTTGAAGGACAATCTCATGGCAAATTAGAAAAGGAACGTAATGTCTCAAGGACATATCCCAATGGTTTCAGGTAGGGGATTTCGAAAGGCTAGCTGCATAGTGTGGGAGCAATATTGGCCCGTGGAATGACCTGATAGGCTGCAATTCCAGGCCCGTCTGTTGTTCCTTCGGTGCCAATGGGCTCCTTGTGTTGTTCCTGTGCTATGTCAAACTTATACTAACGGGTCTTAGGAACCTGATTTACATCCCTACACTTCCCTGTAGGACCGGGGGTGGCAGAGTCCCTTACTGGTTGGGGTACAACCTTTTTTTAAAAAAAAAAAGCAACATAATTTCTCACGATAGTACAGGGTAAAATAGAGAGACCAAGTCAAGTAGCAAAGTTTACAATGAGAAAGAATGCACGTACAAGAATAAGAACAGATCTCAGGGCAAAAAGGTTTAAAAATGGCAGTGTATCAGATTTTGAGTCCAAGACATGATGTGCTCTTAAACCTTCTGAAGCTACTCATAGCACAATCAAACAAGGCTACCGCCTATCGAATAAGCTACGCCTTCTCTAGGTCGTGAACCACCTGACATTATGGTACAACAGAGTGTCAATATTCCTGGTCTACAAGAATGGTTGATTCATTTCCAACCCCAAGATCAACCAGAGATGCCAGGTCATCTCCAAGCAATGTAGGTAATGGAGCACCCTGACAAACCCAAACAGAGAGTCACTCATCAGTTTTATGATGCTTCAGAAACACAAGAGATCTTCATATATATAAAGAGTGGAACCATATAACTACACGAAGAGAAAATGACAAAACAGCATCTACTTTTAAGGCCGCAGAAGGAAATGTAGAGGAAATAGGGGAGGGATGGCAAAAGAAAATAATTGTAACATATTGGCAAAGGACAAATTAGTCCTGATCAGGACTAGCCAGTTCATCCACCAATTCCAAAAACCAATTCATATATCATTTCATCCAGCGGCAAAGCTTCACGCACTACCAGAAACAAAAGCTAGAGATTGGATGCCAAAATATAAACCTCTTCTTGAAGAAACAATTTCGGCTTTTCATTACTCGGCTTGAAGAAAGTCTCACATAAGTTCTTCAGCTTGCCGACCTGAAAAGAGAGATTTTCATTCATGACTAAGAGTTTTAACATGCAAATTGTTACAGAAGCAGGTAATCACCGTTGTGGTTAAAGGCAGTTTCTTTTTCAATGTAGGTTTTTCACGAGCAGATGCACCAATCCATTTCAGAGTAATAGCTGCATTTGGAAGGAGTAGCGACAGCATGATTTGCAGTACTTGCTTTCGCAAAACTATTCAAATAAGTATCAGCAATTAAAAAAAAATTACATATTAGTCCTGAAGACATTTTCTGGGGCCCTGCTGCTCCAGTTGGAGCTTTTACATCCTCTATTCCGTGCAACCTTTTGAGCTCAGCAAACCTGCATTTAACAAAAACATCATGAATGAAAAGCAAAGATACTATTGTGCTATTAGGCCTGAGAGAGAGAGAGAGAGAGAGAGAGAGAGAGAGAGAGAGAGAGAGAGAGAGAGAGAGAGAGAGAGAGAGAGAGAGAGAATTACTGAGCACTTAGTAACTTAACAGACATGGTCATCAATAATCACCAAAGAGTATTATCATATGCAAGGGTGTGCGGAAGTGAGATCTGGTGAGAAGCTACCAAACAAACTAAGGTTTTACGAGTTTGAAGTGGAGCTAGAGCCGGTGCAGAGTTGAATATGAGTAGATTCCTCTCAAGGTGTTTGGCCATAGGCCAAGCTTGTCTGAAGAAGTTGAAGCTTTGAAGGTGATGAACAAAATCTGGAAAGGTAAGGACGCGGCAGATGAGGTGGACAGTACTGAAAACCACGATGATAAAGAGATGAATGGGAAAAATAGCAAGGTGGAAGTGTCTCCTTCGTTGGATACTGAGAACGGGGAAAATCGGGGAAATAATGGATGTGCGATGAGTACCAAAAATCACACTGGAGATTAACATGACGGACGGTAACAGTACAGTCTCCCTGAACAACTCCTCACTCAGGGAGAGCACCTGGTATTGGGGGGAAAAACAGAGGAGCCTGGTTTTTCTGGAAACGGAAAAACCAACAAAAACAAAACCAAAAAAAAAACAAGAGAAATATTATGAAAAAGCAGAATGGAGTGGGACTCACTGTAGCAGGAAAGGAAGAATGAACGCTGGTTTACATTCTGATTACTCAAAAAGACTGCGTGACAGCAAAATTTTGGATTGGCTAGCCTGATGGAAATCCAACACAAAGAGTTAGTGAGCCTCAGTTTGCTGCGAGTGTCCATGGCGTTTGAAACGAAAGCAATAAATGATTATACCAAAGGCTAGGAAAGACTTAGTAAGCAGGACACGTCATGCTAATAATAGCACTACACATTCTGTTAAGTCGTGGAGGAGGGGGGGAGGGGGGGCTCGGAAGGAAAAGAACAAACTGAGAGATTATTATTAGCATTTAGTAGGTTTATAGATCTTGTTTTAACTTTCAGAAACCTGGTGGAATTATTGCTCTTCTTGATGAGGTTTGTATGTTTCCTAGATCAACACATGAAACATTCGGACAGAAGCTATACCAAACACTCAAAGATCACAAGCGCTCGAGTTCCAGAACGGCTCTTTTCTTTCTCAGCAAAAATTCGTGCCCTTCTCTCTAGAAATTAAAACAACCCAACGGTAAAATCCCTCCCCCCACCCCGCACCGCCACCCCCACCCAAGTCAAAACAGAAAACCCATCGCTGGTGGAGCTTGTTCTGGCCTCTAGGGCCACCTGGACACCGCGGGAAGTGGAAATTTTCCGTCCAAAATAAAATCACACCAGAAAATGCTCAATCTACTTTTCTCCATGTCGATCTAAACATGCAAAACCTAATCAAGGCTAAATCGGCTTTTGCTTCCTAGCTGAAGCCGGATTCCAAGCCCGAAGACTCCTCTACTCTCTTTTTTCAGGTGTAACAAAAATAAGGGTGAAAATTTTTTTTGCTATTCCTCTGTCAACACTGGCTAAGGACAAGCAGGAGGTCTCTTGATTGTTGGTTAGGTAATGGACAAAAGTGCCGGTTGTCCCCCGCGGATCATCATGGGAGATTTTAATATCATACTAAATGCTCAGGGAAAATCAAGGAGGGAAAGGTAGACAAAAATGCTATTTCTGAATTCACAGAATGGATAGAAGACATAGATATGTTCAATATTCCATCAAACGATTTTGAATTCACATAGTCGAATAAACAGGATGTAGATCAGAGAGTGAATACAAGAATTGATCACACCTTCTGCAATGAGGTATGGAAAAGGATGTTTCTTCATTTCCAGTTTGATAATGAAGCACCCAGCTTCTCATATCATTCTTCAAGTGCGCTTCAATGAATATTGGGAGGAAATTTGGCCCAAAACCTTTCAGATTTATGAAGGGTCGGATAAAACATCAAAAGTTCAAGTCAGCTAACAAAGAAACTAAAGAGGCCAAAAAATCCTCATAGTAATGAAAAAAGAACACTATTGTAACATCACCAAAAGGGTTGCATATGCTAGGTTGCATCTGGAAGAAATTCAAAAGCATGTAATGAAGGGTAGTTGCAATACCATCTTACAAGAGAAAGAGAAGAACTTGTTACAAGAATATACAAGGTTACTATCTTTTGACGAAACTTTCTTCAAAGAAAAGACAAGAATAAATGAATAGAGGGGGACAAAACAATCAACTCTTTCATAGATCAATCCAAGCTCACAGGTCAAGGAACAAAATCCTCATGCTTCAAAATAAGCAAAACCATATGGTAGACTATGAAGAAGTAAAGAAAATGGCTGTTAGGTTCTTTGAAAATTTGTTCTCAAAGCCAAAAAATGGGTTCTTTCCTTCTCCGGATTGGAGTGAAAGAACTCTCACTGAGTAGCAAAGTAACAATTTGGAGCTTCAAGTCTATAAAAAGGAAATAAAGGAAGCTCTCTTCTCTATAAAGAAAGACATCCTGACCCAGATAGGTTCACTGTTGAATTCTTCCAAGACAATTGGATTTGATCGAAAGGGAGTTCACTGATGACATCTACTTCTTTAGCGATGCTTTCATTTAATATCCAATGAATAGTAAAGCAATCTCATTGATTCCAAAAGTTGATGGTCCAATAAAGATGAAAAGTTCCAAGCCTATATTTTGTTGCAATGTCATTTTTAAGGTCATCTCAAAAATAATAACAAAAAAACCCTTGTTGCCTTTCCTGGTGGATGAAAACCAATCAACTTTTGCTCAAGAGAGAAATATCCAAGACAATATACTTCTCATGTATGAAATGGCCAAGAACTATCAGAAGATTAGGTTTTGTTCGTATCTGCATATCTACATTAAATCGATGATATCCTTAAATTGCAAAAGCGCATCAAACTCCGTGAGAAAACGATGACAAATTCTAGGTTGCATTGGCCCACAACTAACTGGGAAAAGAGGGGGAAAAGAAGTGTTTCTATAGAGAAAATCACCTCGGGTGACGTAGAGTAATGTCTTCCATACCACCATTTTCCTTGGTCATTACTAGCCGAACATACCTACAGATCACATTGAACCAAACAAATTTGTCAACACATCAGCATCATAACGAAAGCATGAAATATTACCAGTCATTTGACTAAACTGAAATCTAGGATCGAATACAACACAAAATTCAAGCTAAGGGCAAATGACAATAAATAAGTAAAAAAAAAAAAATCATAGCTTCAGGAAGAGAAGCAATTCTATGAAGACAAACTTCCATCATAAAAATGTGATTCATTTATCATGAATTTATTCTAGAATCAAGACATGTACAACACTTTTACAACAACATTATCCTATTACCAAAAAAGCTCCTGTCTATGGCGGAGTAAGAGAGGGTCGGATGTACGCAACCTTACCCATGTGTTAAAACACACAAAGGTTGTTTCCAAATGACGCATAATGAAAATTGCGTCAAGTATTGTAACGATCGACTGCTACTTCACAATGTAAGAAGCGCAACCAATTTAGTGAGTTATTTTGCTTTATTCCATCATATTCCAGAGTCAAAAAAGAATATGTCCTTCACTGCATTGGAAATAGAAAACACATGTACAACACTTTTAAGTTGATATCATGGGAGCATAGGTTTCTGGTATATGTCACAACCCAGCTACACAGCAATGTAAGGCCATGGAGGTGGCCTCTACAAGTTCTAGAGAAAGCGCCCAATTCTGACCAATTACTTCACAAGTTCTAGAGCTGGCTTATGCAAAGTACCATCTGTGCAGCACAGAACTCACCTCCTAAACTATAGGTTTGCAATTGGTCACAACACAATTTAACAAAGAGGCTTGTCGCAACGTACCATCTGTGCAGCACAAAACTCACCTCCTAAACTATAGGTTTGCAATTGGTCACAACACAATTTAACAAAGAGGCTTGTCGCAACGGAGATGACTTAGACAAGGCATCAACTGCCTTAAATGATTAACTGAATACCAAGGTTATAATAAGACATACCTGATCTCAGAATCTTTCCGCTCTCGTGGACTAATCTGAAAAGTAAAGAAAATTGAAATTTCTGCACTCTCACAAAGACTATAACGCAAAAGGTTCTAGGAATCAACCTCGCTCCCATTTAAAATTTGAATCTTGGCCAGTCGACCAACCAGAACAAATCTGGGTGCACCTCCTCTCCCTGGATCTGCCGCTGGATTCTCAGAGAGCCGAATATCCTGATAAATAATTCACAGGCCAGAAATCAACATGTGAAGATGACTTTGTCAATGAGTTAAACATTTCAGATCTTAACATGCCCCACAAATTGTGATATAAACACATACACATTCAGACATACATACATAGATACACACATATACATATGTGTACATACACACACAAACATGCAGATGTATATAAATATATGCGACGGGTGCGTGAATAATAATCCTTACAATTAGATTAGGGAAAGAATTTAGCGAGTCAACAGAAGCCATATCCTGGACGTTGTTCCTTCCTGGAAGATGCATCAGTCAACATCCGATAAACCTTGAGAGCATACATGAGGAAAATTTGCTCACTGAACCGGGACTCTCAGTTTTATAGAAGTATACCAAGAAGAAGGCATCGCAAATTCTCAAAAGGCTGTAAGGCTTCCCCGAGTGATTCACTCTTATTAGCTAGCTTGTGTAGTACATCACTATCAGGATAATGGATTTGATTCAAATTGTTCTTGTTCAATAGGAGCTGCTCCAAGCTAACATCAAAATAACAAATCAAGAAGCGGAAGAAACTGAAAGGATTTCACAACAAAAACCAAATTTATCGAAGCACCTCCTTAACCAAGAAAGCTTTATTACTTCATCCCAATCATCCAGACAATTATCTTCCAAGTTAAGTACGCGCAAAGAATTAAATCCCTCCACAGTTTTGGATGACTTTGGCTGCACCACAGAAGGAAAGCATTTGTGGAACTAGTGGATGGGACATTATAGTATGATGTTCAAGACTGGTGCCTGACACAGCTTACAAAATAAAGGTACCATTTTGAAGAATATGAAGCATAATAGGAAATCACTTGTTGTAATTAAAAAAAAAAAGGAACTGGCAGACCCTACAATTGACAAACTGAACATTTTGCTGAAACATCTTTCAAATCAGAATATCTGATTCTAACATTGTAGATAAGCACCCTTCAAAGCTGCAGATGCTGCTGAATGTATCTCAAGGTGCTCTTTGACAAACATTACACAACAAACATTACATCATACTAACATGACTATGGCCAAATTATCCAACAACAACAGCACTCAAATCTTTTTCTCACTATGTGGAGTCGGCTATATAAATCAATCATTTATCTTGCGCTTTATTTTTATTTTATTTTTGTTTTTATTTTGTTATTGTTTTTATTGTCTTTGACTCATAATTTAAATTTTACTCTCCTTGTGTGTCTCCTAATACCTAATGCATAATATGCACCTTTAGAATACGCATCTTTCAAAACTATCATACTCCTAATACCTATGGCTAAATTAACCATTCATAAATTTTATATTGGTGCCTAACTATATGTCTTTAAACAAGACATGATTGCAATAGTGAGTTTCAAATAGTCCCAGTCTACAAATTTGGTTTACAAGTTTGTGGTGAGAAAAAAGGCACCATTTCAAGTCTAGATAATTGCAGGGACATTCTCTTTTTTTCTCTGGTGAACCAGTTGAACAAATAACAGAACAAAGATTAGGGAAAACCGATATTTCACTAATGCCATTTCCCATCAGATGTAGCTCCTCTAAGAATGGGACTGAATCTTTAAGTGCTTCAACCTGGAAAAGGAATTGGTAGAACATTACTGAACAAGCCATCCAACAGATAGACTAAAATGAAAACTTAAAGCCAAATGCTTATTTCATGAGAGAAATTAGAACAGAAGCACCATTAGACTTAACCTGTTTCCAGGTTATGTTAGTATGGTTCAAAACTAGAATCCTAATGCTCTTTAGTTGGGGCATCCCTGTAATTTCTGAGGACATCAAATTGTAGGACAGATTGAGAGCAGCAAGGGCTGGTAACTCTTTGCAGATTGTGGCAACATCCTATAATCAAAATGCAGAAACATATTACACTATAAGAATGAAGCGGGAGCTACCTAATTTGAAGTCATAAACAAAATATTTTATGATCAAGCTTGCAACAAAAAATTAGTAGCCTGTGACCGAAGATATCTGGATGTAATCGTTTGATCTAATCAAGTTTTCTACCAGCCAATTCCTAAGAAGCCTGACTGTACAATCATGGCAGGAAAGGAGGGGAAAATAGCAAGCAAAAGAAAGTACATCATACCAAAAGAAATATTAAAAAATAAATAGCATAGTAATAAATCCACGTTATCATTATACAGTTTCATTCAATTTCCAATGGAGTCAAGGACACTCTTCTTTGACTTTGTAATATGATGAAATAAAGCAAAATGACTCACTAAATTATCCACACTTCGTATAATGTGAAACAGTCTATTGCACAATACCTGGTGCAATTTTCATTATGGTTACAGTCAGACATAAAGTTACCTGGCTGCAACAATCAATCAGTCATATAAGCTCAGTCAACAGAGATTTAATTGAATAAAAGCATGACCTTTGGTTGAAAAAACAGACCAGAACACTGAGAGCTCCAAAGGAACTCGTTGCAATGTAGCACACTTGCAATTTGATTTGAAATAGCATACAGGATTAGAGGGGATTTCAAATAATAGAATAGTAAATTTTTATTTTTGGAAGAGCTTTCTTTCTTCTTTTTTTTTCCTGGGTGATAGATTTATAGGACAGCTTAACTAACAGGAAATCACAAAGAAAAATAAAGGCACACATTCAAAGGTGATAGTAAAATCAGCTAAGCACCCCCCCCCCCCCTCCCAAAAAAAAAAGGCCATGAACACAGTTTATCCCAGACACAATGGAATATTTTAACAGAGCTATTCCTTTACCAATCACATGACATACTTTCCAGTCCGATAGCAGATTCCCTGTCAAATCTAGCTCCTTCAGATCTGCAATGCACCCAACAAAACTCTTAAATCATCGATTGTATAGGAGAATAGTGGAAATTGGCAACAACAAAATAAAATCTGAATCAATAAGCAGAAAAATTTGGGAACCAAAAGACCACAACCAGCAAGTACCCCAGAAATAGTAATATAAATGCTATTAAAATTAGAAACGAGAAATCATACTCACTTGGTATATTTTCACTGATACAACTAGAGGTACCAGGGGAACTAACTCCCAGACACGACAATGATACACTTGTCAGCTCATCCAATTTACTCAGCTTGTCTTGGACTTTATCTTTACCAAGTAACTCGACTGCTACTCGTCTATTACCCGCAGAAAGAACATACATTTCATCTGCAACATAATAAGTATCATAAATATGTCAACAGCTCAACCACATTTCTCAGAAAACATAAGCCTTCCACAGAACAAATAGATTGATAATTTATTTCACAAGTATATTTCTTTATCTAAATTGGCATAGGCATAACATCTACGACGGAAATAAATGGGAATTGTCCAAAATATTGTACAGAGGCTTTAGTGACCTTCTTCTTCTTTAGTGGAAGTGCTCTGATAGCGAATTTGAAGAGCTTGCAAAAGAGTAATGCCGGAGCTCAAGTTCTGCGGCCGACAAAAGGATCCAGTTTTGGGGCCTCTGGAGAGGAAATACCTGGCTCCCACAAGGGAGCCGTCGTGCTTGCCGTCGGCGTCGTTGTCCCAATCAACTCCGACCCATGTTGCCGAATAGCCTTCCACAGGGCCAACGTACTTAACCGTTCCGATACGCCTGGTGTCAGCTGAGGAGTGAACCCTTTGTCCAATTTTGAAATGGGATGTGGATCCTTCCGGCACTGGATCGCCGGTGTTCAATGTCTGCATTTTGTAAATGTGATTAGAGAGTTTCAGTACTACGTCTTTAGCTCTGCTGCCAGGGTAGAGGAAAGCGTATGTTGCTAATGATGGCGAAAGAGGGCCAAAACTGCAATTTCAGTGTTTTTTCCTTCCAAAGCATTTTCAATTTAGTACTAATATTCACACAACTTCCGCTAATAGGCTCTCGTTATTCAACAACAATACGGATTATATCCAACGACAACAAAAATTATCGATATGGTCTGAAAGGGTAAGAGACAGCCATCAATACATATATCTCAAAAGATATAAAGTTTGTTTCAAATGAGATCTCAAGCTCCATATCATCATCGTCACTACCCAGTATATCCCAACGACATCAAAAACTATCGCTAGGGTATGGGAAGGATAAGTGGTAAGCAAACAATACATATGTCCCAAGAGATAAAGTCTGCTTCCTGATCCAAGGCTCCATATGTACGTATGTAAATGACACAATAATAGGGATATAGTGTGTTGATATATTAGTATGTTAGTGAAGAAATTTGTTAAATACAAATAGATAACTTTCGATATTAAAAATAGTCATATTTTACACTTTACAAGAGTTACATGAATGAATTTTTTTTTTTTTTTTTTTTTTTGAGAAAGAGGATCTTTATTGATACTTCAAAAAAACCAATGTACATGTAAGAGTATCTAACTACTGTAGTACAAATTCAGCCTATCTCATAGCTAGAAATATTACTTTGCGATGCCACTTCTAAGCTTCTAACTCGACTTACAACCGTTTTAGCCACAAGGACCGGTGGTGGGAGATACGTAGTGTTTCCATAGACGCACTGGTTCCGCCAAGACCATAGGGTTATTAGTGTTTCGCGAAACATGTGTCGCCAGTCCAACATTGAAATTGAATGATGCTTGACGGCCTTTATATTAGCTATGATCCAAATTTGGATGTTGGGCTCTTGATAGAACCATGTCCGGTCAGTAGGAGGGAGCAGGTGTCGCCAAACATCTGAGGCCCATATGCAGTTCCGCAAGATGTGTATGGCGTCCTCGAACGGGTAATTGCAGATAATACAGTGGCTATGTTCCTGTATATGTCTTTGAAACAGCATCGAAAATGCTGGCAACAGATTAAGATAAACGCGCCAGAGGAAGAAATTTAATCGGCCTGGTCTCTTCATCCTCCAAATTAACTTCCATATGCTGTCAGTAGGAGGCGAGGATTGTGAGATTAGTAGATCATAGGTACTGCTGACGGAAAACTTCCCCGAAGAGGTGCATTTCCATCGCCAGCTGAGCGCTCCAGTTCTGTACTCTCCGGTATTCGCCGTTTCTAGGCATGATTGCAAAATAGGTACTATGGATTTGATGTGCCGCCATAGTGAGGAGGAATTTGTGTTGTGATGGTTACTAAGTAGGCCGTTGTATTTATGATGTAGGACCCGGACCCAGAGTGCATCTGGGCGCATTAGCATCTTCCATCCAAGTTTAGTCAGCAATGCAGTATTCATCTCCCTAATCCGTTTAATTCCCAAGCAGCCTCTGTCCTTTGGTAGGCATATATTGTCCCAGGAGTACCAATGGAATTTCCTCTTACCATCATCTTCACCCCAAAAAAATTGTCTGCAGATTTTATCTATTTGATCAAGTAACCCTGCTGGCAGGTGGACTGTTTGCATGGCGTAAGTGGACATCATAGAAAGCACGCTCTTAATTAGGACGCATCTTGCTGACTGCGACAGGAGCTTGGTTTTCCATGAGGCAAGTCTTGTCCGCACCTTATCCACAATGTGGCTGTAAGTTTGTTTAGTGATGCGCCCTTGGATCAGAGGCATACCGAGATATTGTCCAAACGCATCTGTAAATGGAATACCCATCTGGGAGAACACTGATGGTTTGAACGAATGCTCAATATTAGGGGATATCAAAACGTTAGATTTGTTTACGCTAATCGTTTGGCCTGAGATTCTGCAGAAATCCTTTAACATATCCACCATAACCTCAGCTTGTTTATCTGTGCCGCTACCAAATAGCAGTAAATCATCTGCGAAGAAAAGGTGAGATGTAGATGATCCTGACCTGGATGTGTGAATAGGCGTCCATCGAGTGTCTTGTACGGCACGTTCAATTTTTTTACTCAATACTTCCATACATAGCAAGAAGAGATAAGGGGCTAAGGGATCGCCTTGTCGAATTCCTCTCTGTGGTTTAAAATGTTTACCATGCTTATACTAAATCCAACTGCAAGTAACACCCGCTCTAAGAATGGCCAACTAACCTTGTCATATGCCTTCTCTTAAATCAACCTTAATCGCCATGTAGCCTTTCCGTTCGTGTTTGTGTCGCATAGAATGAATGACTTCTTGGGCTACGATAATATTGTCCGAAGACTGACGGCCCGGAATGAACGTATATTTTGTCGGGGAGATAACCTTGCCAATCACTGCTTTTAGTCTATTGGCAATGATTTTGACCACCACATTCGTGAGAGCTATGGGACGAAATTGAGATGCCTCCTCTGGCGGATGTTTCTTTGGTATAAGGGTAATCAATGTCATATTCATCTCAGTTGGAAAGCGGCCAAGTCTAAAAGCATCCATAACAAAATTTGTAACTACAAGTTTGATGTAATTCCAGTTGTGTTGATAGAAGAGATCAACCTCCTGTGGTGAGACTGGTCGGTTGATCCATTGTATATCCGTTGGATTGAGTGAAGGGATGGAAATGTCGGCCTCCTCACATGGAATTTCCAGGGGTTCATCTTGAAAAAGTTTGGTGTAATGTCGTTGTAGTATGGAACAAATTCCATCGGATGAATCAACCCACACGCCATTCTCATCCTTCAGGCGTGTAATCAGACTGGCTCGACGACGGGCTGTGATGCTTTGGTGGAAGTATCGCGTATTTTGTTCGCCGTCGCGCAACCATTCCAGTTTCACTTTTTGCCGCCAATAGATTTCTTCCTGTCGTTGTATGTCATTATACTCATCCAAAAGTTGCATTTCCAATTGTGAGAGGAACCCAGAAGGACGGTTTGCTAATGAAGATTGAACACCTGCAAGACGGGCGAGACATCTTTTCCTTCGCATGGAGAGGCTCCCAAAGACATCTCTTTGCCAGATACTCACCTGCTCAACAAAATTTTTTACCGTGGCGTTAAAGTCCCCGACGGTATTGTGCCATGTAGATTGCATAAGCCGAGGGAAATCTTTATGCATTAACCAGCAGGCTTGGAATTTAAAGAATCTCATAGGTGGTGTTATGGTTGCATTCGAGGCCGTGGTAAGAAGGAGAGGGTTATGGTCCGAGTTAACGCGGGGTAAGTGCTGTAAAGCTGTTGTGTCAAATCAGGAGTGCCACGAGTCGTTCGCCCATGCTTGATCAAGTCGCTGTTCGATTAGGAGTCGACCCATTTGGCCATTAGTCCATGTGAAGCGTGGTCCAAAGAATTCAATCTCCATTATTTACAAACGTCAATCATCTGTATCATGCGGTTGACTCCTAAGCCACGCACCGGTCGTCCGCCCCTCTTGTTATCTTGTTTAACTACTTGGTTAAAATCCTCAATCAAGAGCCAGGGCACTTGGATACTAGCTGCCATGTTAATAATATAATCATGAAGACTTTCACGAAGAATGAAAATGGGGGAAGCATAAATCAACGAGATTATGGCAGTAATAGTCCCCTCCTGGGATAGTCCAACATTTAAAACTTGTGTTGTGTAACTGATGAGTTGCAGTTTTATAGACGAGTTGTCCCAGAAACACCACAACCCACCAGAATATCCACGCGTCTCGACTGCCATAAAATGCGTAAACGAAGATCGCTGCATAATATCTTTAGCCTTCTTGCTTGTCACTCGTGTGTCCATAAGAAACAAAACGTTTGGTTTATAATCCCGTAACATGCTTAGAATTGTTCTTAATGTCGAGGGTGATCCCACCCCACGACAATTCCATGATAATAGACGTAACATATTAAAAGTTAACATTGAATGGTAGGCTGGGCATCTTCTGACGTGCCTACCTCAGAACCCTCAACGTCCATATGTTGCATGTTGATCCGAGGATCAACCCTATCCACACTTTCGACTTGCATGGGGCCTGCATCAGGGGGTTGGTATTTAGTTTGATCTCCTAGTTCCAAATGAGATTGAACGTCCAAGGTATGGGGAGGTACAACCTCATGTGAGTCATCATTAAGATTTTGCTCTCTGCGCGGGGTATTATTCGTGATGTCCCTAAATAGGCGTTGCTTGGCCAGTTTGGCCCCTACAGCTGGTGATGAAGGCCATTCAGTAGGCGTCTAGGTTGGTGCCATGCCTTCCTTGTATGTGGAAGTTCCAGGGTTGCTCAAGGTGCGTCTGGACATGCCTTTGATGGGCTGGAATTTGACCTTAGGTACCTCCTTAACAGGTACGCCCTTCGTCCGTCGCTCACGTGTCTTCAACATCTGTTCTTTAGTAGCAGCACTGAAAGTAACGGGTGGGCCAAAGTCATGTATATGTCGGATGTCTTCAACCACTTGAGCCGCGGGCATAACAGAAGTGTTGGCCATTGCGTCCTCTGCCAATGCAATGGGTGAGAATCTGGATCCTGTCTGACGAGCCAGATGTTCAGTGCGTACGTTTTGTTGGTAACTATTAAAATCAGCCGGGGCTGGGACATCAGCTACAGAGGGCGGCGGAGGGTTCAGTGAATGTGAAGGAACATTGCGGCGTCGGGTGGTATTTCGGGCTATCATCCAAGGACCAAAAGGGTCGGAGGGTGGCTCCACCGGAGTTCTCGTCGTAGTGGCTGGGTTGTGCTGTACTTCCTCGGTTTTATTCGCAAGGCATCTTTCGCTCCGATGGCCATATCTGCCGCAAGTAAAACAAATCAAGTGGAGGTTTTCGTATTCTACTGTCAGTTGTTGGCCATTCAGAATTATCTGAGAGACAAGAGGCTTTTGTAAATCAATTTCTACGCATACACGAGCGTATTTCCCCCGGATAACTTGACTGGTGTTAAGATCGATTTTAATGGCCCTTCCAAGTTTGTCTCCAACCCTCATGAGGATCTTCTCACTAAATAGCTCCAGCGGAAGACGTGGTATACGTACCCAAACAAGTGTAGAAGCGAGAGCAGATACACGCGGATGGAATCCAGGTTTGAGTTTGGTAACAGTCAGGTAGTGGCCTTGAATAATCCACGGCCCATTTTCAAGCACATGTATGTAATCCTCTTTGGAAGAAAAACATACCACGTAGAATCCGTCTTCCATGTCGATGATTTCCAATCTGTTTTTCAGTGACCACAGATCCGGTAGACGTTGTGAGAGGACGCGATAAGAAATTGTCTGTCCCAAGGGTTTCACGACTAATGCTCGTCTCCATGGAAGCCATAGTTCTTTCCATTCTTCCGGTGAAATGTCGATCACCACCTTCCTAATGTCAGTCGACTGTGGATCGCTCTCATCAATTCTAGGGATCATGGATATATCATCATGTGAGTAGTCATCTACTTCACCTTCTCCAGTATATACTCCGTAGGGAGATGGATGGGATTGTTCATGTCTGAGAATATCAGCCCATGCATTGGTCATTGTTGTGCAATCACCATCCTGGGATGGGGGGCGTGTGTAGCAGGTATTTTATACTTTTTAACGCCGTGTTGAACTTGATCTATCTCTTCTGCACTCTTCTCGATGGGATCCTCGTCCATGTGGGATCTGCGTAGGTCGGAAAGTGGTGAATAGTTTCGGCAGGGGTCGCTGGGGAGGCAGTTTACGCAGAAACATTACGAGGGGGACGAAAATGTCGGAGTCGCCAGTCCAAGATTTTCGGAAACCCTGAAATTTAGGGGGAGGACGTGGACTGTAAAAGTTTTTACATGAATGATTTCCACTTTAGGAGATTTTGATTTGTTTAAAGCAACATATGTGAGATAATTTAAATCATGTTAATGGTTTGATTAGGACCCTTCTCGGTTATATATGCAGAAGATATTTATCCGAATACATGTTTCTATTAACAAAAGTTGTTTTTTGCATTATTAAAAAAATAGACAAAAGAATATACCTTTAACACTGTAATTACTTCAGAAATAAAATTCTTTTTTAGAAAATTACGTTTTTATTTTATGTAGTTTGGCAAAATAGCCGAAAGACCCTCTTTAGTTTGAAATTTGACAATAATATGTCTTTTGATAGATTACACTAGATACGACATTTTACTTATTTTTTATTGGCAAAATTGTATTGTTCCAGTTTCGCCCTTGAATGTAAATTATACCAAACAGGTGTCTTTGCTATTTCGTCAAACCACAGTGTAATTTTCTCCATATTTTTCTATGCCTTTCACAGGAAGCCATGGTTGCAATCCAAAATGGTTTTGACATTTCCAGCTGGGTTTGCCCATAGAAGAATGAAGTGACGATGGATTTGATTGAGAAACAAGAAGAAGAAGGAGGTGATAATGGGTTCTCTCATAAGTTTGCCACTAAAAGACGCATGAAGCGGTTGTAAGTTTTGGTTGATCAAGAAGGAGGCGGAATCGGATTCTCCAATGGCTTTGCCGTTAGAATAAGTGGATGATTGTTAGAGTATGAATGTTTTGATGAGTTTAAAAGACGTTTAGAAAAGAATATAAAAGATTGTTTTTTACTTGAGGAACGACAAAGGCTTGAAGTATAAAAATAGTGACGTCGATCTGTACGTATATTTCTAAAACATATATCAATATATACGCAGATCTCTAAAACAAATGCTTGAAACATCGAATATGACAGGCTATAAAACATAGACCTTTACGTAGATTTTCTAAAATAAATGCTTGAAATATCGAAAGTGATGTTGGAATCATTTATGATTTGATTGGAGTGTCGTACAAGGGCTTAGATGAGTTTAACATATGGAAGTGGTTTAATACTTGTGGAAGGTGAGTGAGGATCACATCAAACTCTTTTTACATTACCACCCCACAAAAAAACACAAATGATATGTCTTTAATATATCAAGTCTTAACTCGCATAGTTACCTTCTATGCCAATGGTAAATCCCTCAACTTCCTAGCAACCTAAACTTCTATATATCATATCGCATTTCAAATAGAGAGCTATTGAACTTTCGGAAGATTTTCGTGGCTAATGTGATCGAGGCAGCCACCAAGAAAAATAAACTCCTTCCTTACTTCAACCTCATCTACGTCATATTAAAGAAGCTAGGAATACAAATATATAAGAATGATCGATCGATGCATATATCGATCGATCGCTTTGATTTTAAAGATGTATGTTGGACAAGGCATTTTTTATTTTGAATTTGACTAATATCAATCAATCAATGTGCTCTGTTTGAGAGATCAATATTGGACAGTGCGTTTTCAATTATGAACGTTTATTGATATCATTCGATCGAAGTGCTTTGTCTGAAAAATCCACGTTAGTCAGTGTGCTTAAATTTCGCACACTTCACACGTATATCAATCGATGTCTACTTTTAGAGATCCATCGACGTATATATTGGTCTATTTTCAGAGATCTACATAGAGATCAATGGCAATATCTTTATAGTTTAAGCTTTTATCAATTTTTCAATTAAACTCTTCCTTTATATTTTTTTATTTCAAAATCATCTGGTAAATCTACTAAAATGCATTTCATACTCTTTCTTTATATTGTTATATGTCAACTTTAGTTTTTTGAAATCATCTTGTGAATCTCAACATTCATCTTGTAAATCAAAATTAGAAGATTTAGAATATACCTCAAGATCGTCTTCGATTGCCATAAAGCAAGTGTGTTGATTTTTTGTTATCATCTTTTAAAACTACAAGTCCAACATCCTTGTCTTCATCATCTTCACCTTCTAATTCAGAAAGGAGATAACACCAAGTGGTTACTTCTGCATTAAAAGCTTTCTTGTTTTGCGGAAAGACTTTCTTTTGCTTTTGCGGTTCATTGATGTGACAATCCGCAATGAAATTATCCGGTCGGCCACATTTATAAAAAATTTCACCATTTTCTTTGTCTTTGTGTGACTTTTTGGAGAAGTTATTCGTGTGAGATTTGTTACTAGTTGCAATCTTTCTAAACTTTTGAACTAGAAGTGCAACTTCTTCTTTTGGACTCTACCATCAATCCTATGTGTGACACATGTGTAGGCTTAATATAATCGGTCCTATTTTTCCCATCAATTAAAATTTCATGAGTCAAAAGATTTTTGCATAATTTATTAAGAGAAAGAGTCTTAAGATTATTGGACTCGGTGATGGTCTTTACGTTGCGTGTCCATTCTATTGGCAAGGGATTAAGTAATTTTGAGACAATATCTTCATTTGATATTTTCTTGTCAAGCATGGAAAATTGATTTATGATTCGGGTGTCCATTCTATTGGCAAGGGATTAAGTAATTTTGAGACAATATCTTCATTTGATATTTTCTTGTCAAGCATGGAAAATTGATTTATGATTCGGGTGTCCATTCTATTGGCAAGGGATTAAGTAATTTTGAGACAATATCTTCATTTGATATTTTCTTGTCAAGTATGGAAAGTTGATTTATGATTCGGGCGAATAGATCAATAGTTTTCTTAACATTTTCGTCGTTCCTCATATCGAACATTTTATACTCCTTCATGAGCATTAGCTTTTTGGTCATTCTCAATTGCTTAGTTCCTTCATAAATTGTCTCTAACCTTTTCCATACTTCATGAACTATTTCAAGACCTCGAAGTCTAACAAGCTCGGAAGCGGTTATAGCACTTGAAATAATATCTAATGCCTTTTCATTGATAGCAAACTTAGGCTTTTATTCATTGATGCAATCATCCTCATCTTTGAATATTGTTTCATTCTTTAAGTTTGTAACCATAGAAACGTTGAATTCTTTTGACAAACGCTCTCCATATATCAAACCCACATCCTCCTAGTGTATGTGTCATAGGCCATGATTTGGATGTTTTATGTTATACATTTATTATTAATAAAGAGGTTTTATTATCATTATTGTTGGCTAGTGTGTTATACAATTATGATATATATCCCGGCTCATTATTGTTATAGAGATAAAATAATTTATAACCAGTGTGAGTATTGATTTGATAATCATGAGATGATTATGTGTATGGTGATACAAATCAATCTCATAGATACTTGTTATAGAACATTGTATTGGATAGACTCATCATGAGATTACTACATAAATTAGCGTCATAAATAAATCTCAAGATAGTCATGTTTTAATCATTTGACTTGAGATTGTCATAGTTTCCAACATAAGGGCTATTATATTTTGACATGATCAAACTTTATCCGTAACTGAATAATAATAAAGGTCATGATTGAGTATGATGAAAAATGTGTAGAGGATATTGAACACTCAATATAGAATTTGTCCATCTCTTTTGAGAGAGATCTCTTTGGGCCCCTCGATTAATGAGACTGTAAAATGCATGGCCGTGCTCAGATGAATTGATAGTGTGATCAATATCACTTGTTTTATCAGCCTACTTAGAGATCGAGTAATCATACGTTTGAACAATAAGTATGACGCTGACCATGACTTATGTTCAAACTAGATATCGTGTGACAAAGGGATTAATGCATATATTATTATTAGGCTAGTTGGTCTTTACTCGTATTAATTGGGTAGTCGTAATGTCTTGCTAGAGACCAATTATGGCTTGTTGGTTTAATAGAGATTTAATCGACTGCCAATTAATATGGGCCTATCGGGTCACACACAAGAATGTGTATGAGTTGATATTAATAATATTAATAATAATATTATTAGATATTAATTATTATTAATATTATTTTCATTTTTATGATTATATATATATATATATATGAATTATCGGATAATAACGAATGAATCCATATCTGATATGGATTTTGAATATCTTGATAAGATCCATATCTGATATGGATTCTGATTGGCTTAACTAATCCGATCTGGACTCAGATTTCATGTCTGCATATATCTATATATGTTGTGCACCTCGTAGAGAGAACACACACAATAATCAGAGAAACAAAAACAGAGCTCGTTTTTTAGAAAAACTGAGTTCTTCAGTCGCGCCGTTTCAAGAGGTAGCACTCCAGGCGGAAGCATTCGTGTGGATACCAACAGAGGGTGTTCGTGATTTCGCACCTCCTTCATCTACGGATTTCAAATCTACAGAGGTAAATTTTTAGTTTTTTTATCGAATTAAACGAACAACATGGATCCTTGGTAGGAAATCGGAGATCAATTTTTGTTTTTTCGCAGTGTGTTTTTACAGTGATCTTGTCGGATTTCCTAACACGTATCACATTCTCTTTGGATGGAGACTAGACCTCCATTACCTCACCATGCTTCTTTTGCCCTTTTCTAGCTAGATTATAGCTTAGGACTTCATTTTTAACAAACTCGTATTTGTGTAACTTGAAGGAGTACATGTTGTCTTCCTATGAATTTATATGTTTTTTGTTATGCCTTCTTGTATTTTGATGATTACCAGAGAGAGAATGTTATGGTGGTAACAATGATATAGTGGCATGTGATGCAATTATGTGTCTTACACGGAGTAAAGGAGAGTATGAAGTATGTGAGGTGAACTTGGTATGCATATGTTATGGGAGAGATTGTTTTGCAAATACTTTAGTTTGAAAGCGTTGTTTAACAAAGAATGGTAAAATGTCTTTTAAAGCAAAAAAGTTTTTAAAGCATATGGTTTTGAAATCATCAAAAAGGAGATGTTGTTAGAGTATAAATGTTTTGATGAGTTTAAAATATGTTTAAGAAAACAGAAAAGATTTATTTTTTACATGGACAATGACAAAGGCTTGAAATATGAAGATAGTGACGTTGATCTCTAAAATAAAGATCAATGTATACGTCGATCACTACACCAGTCAATGTATGCATATATCGATATCTAATAGTAGACGTCGATTGAACTATGTGTGAAGTGTACTAAATTAGAAGCACAGTGTCCAACATCGTTCTCTCAAGCAAAACAGATTGGTCGATTAACATCAATCAATGTTCAAAATTAAAAACACACTGTCCAATGTCGATATCTCAAACAAAGCACATCGATAGTTCGACGTCAGACAATTTCAAAATTGAAAACACACTGTCTAATGTTGATCTCTAAAAGCAGAATACATCGATCGATCGATGCATACATCGATCTTTAAGCTATAGACATCGATCGATCGCGTCATTATGAATTCAAATTGCAAACAGATTTATGGAGGATTTAAAGTGTTTTCTCTCTACAATCTTTTCCAAATTGATTGTGCCTTTATGGCTAATGTTCATAATTCTTTCTTGATTATTAGACATCTGCCTAAATTTCATTAGGGTAGTTATGAATCATCCAATTGAAGTATAAGATGGTTGAAGACAAGTTTGACTTCTCCAAAGCAATTAATTAAGTGTGAGACTTCTATGGAGGTTGCAAAATGCACATTCTATATAATGAAGAAGATCATATGAGACATTTACACACTTTTCATCATCTTAAAGCTTCATCTCTCATTGATATCGAAAGCTCTCAAAGTTCAAAAGTGCTTAAAGCTTGTTAAGCTTTTGTTGTTTGTTTTCATTATTGTATAATGATAGTATTTTAGTATAACACAAGAGAAACTAAACATATTTGGTCTCTTCTTTGTGATTTAGACTTGTTATGAAAGTATCCTTCACAATTTTCTCCCAAAATCCATTTGGTAAAAGTTCTTAGATAGAACTTTGTTGAAGTTGTTGAAAAACAAATAGAAAAGCTCAAGGCTTCTGCTTGTAGCTGTTGTAGTAGTTGATATTGCACAAGTTGTTGCAATAGTTAATAGAGTAGTTGTTATCGCACAAATTGTTGTAATGGTTGAAGTAGCAGTAATTGTTGTTCTTGTTCCTTGTTGTATGGGTTGATGTAGCAGTACTTTAAATCTTATGATCCACCCTTGTATAATGTTATGTGATCTATTGATAGGAGATTGGATGAAGTTTGGAGTGTTTTATGAACAATGGAAAGAAGTGGATGCGTTCTAAACATATGAGGCGCTTCATGTCTTGAAGAAAGTTTCCGAAACACTTCGAACGCCTGGTTTAGGCACCTAATGTAGGTTGAAGCACCTAGAGTAGGCGTTCGAAGTGTTCCAGAAAACTTCCAAAACACTTCGAACGCCTACATAAGGCACCTGAAGTGTCCAGAAAATGTCCAGAACACTTCGAACGCCTGCATTAGGTGCCTGAAGTGTTGCGTCTGTTCATAAAAGATGCAACTTCTACACCATATGATAACTTCTTTCATTTTAAACGTCCATGGCTGATCCCAGGGGGAAAAGTCTATAGAAAAGAGTCATTTGAACTGGTTGTTTGTGAACTCAAAGCCTATAAATTGTAGGCTTTGCTATCTTCAACATATACATGAAAATTTCTTAAAAACTTGTGTAAAATCTCTGCAACACTCTTCTTCTTCAATCCTTCATTATCATCCATTTCTATAAACAAGTTCAATCTCTCTCTTAGAGCAAGAGAAATGGAGAAAGCCGTTATATCATGGGAAACATTTGCTTGAAGTATACCTTGCTCTTTGGTATAGGCGAAATTGCTTTAAGGACAGTGACAATCCGTCACGTCTCGACTTTTGGTTTTCATTGTTGAATCATTTGGTTTCCATATTCTACACGTTTTTCTAACATTGTTAAAACAATTTTACGATTGAATATGGCAACTAGACAAGCACCAGTTCCCGACATGTCTAAAATGGAGCCATTTGATGGCAAATTCTTCAAGCGATAGGCGGCCAAGTTGCTTTTCTTCCTTCAGATGCTCTCAGTTTCATATGTGCTAACCAAAGTGAAACCAACAGATGAAACTGACAGTATCAAATATGGTGCTGACTATACAACTTGTAGATGACACATCTTGCACTTCCTCTACAATTCTTTATTTGATAACAAAGGATATATGGACAACACTTCAGAACAAATATGGTTCTGAAGATGTTGACAAAAGAAAGTACGCGGTTAGCAATTTTTGAAATTTCAAATTGTGGACCACATACCAATCAATGATCAGATTCACCAATATCAGCAATTGGTGGATAATCTGGAGCAAGAAGACATCAAAATAGACGAAACATTCAAGCAGCCTCCTTGCTAGAGAAGCTTCCATTTTATTGGAACAAATACAAGAAGAAAGAGAAGCATGATGATGCCAAACTCACAATGGATGGTGTCATCAGACATACACGAATTGAAGAAAATAACATGTTGGATGACAAAAAAAATGACAAAGGACATTCTCGATCCAATGTGGTGGAACACAAATCCAAAAAGCAAAAGATTTAGCACAATGGCAAAGGTAAGACTTTTATGTAGGGACAAGGACAGAAGAAACTTAAAAGAGCCTGCTGGGTGTGTGGAAAATATGGTCACCGAGCAGCCAAGTGCAACCAGCAGAAAGGCCAAGCCAGCAGCCAAGTGCATCTAGTGGAGTCTACAACAGCGAACGAAGAGGTCATTGATGCGGTCGTCTTATCTGAGGTAAACCTTGTCGATGGTGCTTCGGAATAGGTGGTAGACATGGGAGATACCAAGCACATTGCAACCAGTAAGGATCTATTTTTTGATTATCAAGAAATAGGTGATGGTGAACAAGTCTTCTTGGGAGATGCACATGGAATCCAAGTTCTTGGACAATGAGAGGTGCTTCTCAAGTTGACTTCGAGAAAAAGACTGGAATTGAGCAATGTGCTACATATACCTATCATACGTAGGAACTTGATTTTCGGACTGCTACTGAACAAGGCTAATATCAAACTTAATCTTGAATCTGATAAGCTTGTACTTTCTAAGAACGTGGAATTTGTTGGGAAAGGGTTCTGCTCCGGGGGTTTACTTGTGCTTGATACTATTTGTATTATTAATAATAAGAATCTATCTAGTTCTGCTTATATTGTTGATTCCCTTGATGTATAGCATGCAAGACTAAAACATGTCAATAAGGATGCTTTAAAAAGGTTAAAGTTCACTAACTTGATATCTTATGCAAGTAATGATGACTTTGATAAGTGTGAATTTTGTATAGAAGCTAAACACCACAAAAAATCGTTTAAGTCAGTTGAAAGAGTTACAAATAAGTTGGAGCTTATTCATAGTGACTTAGGAGACTTTAAAGGCTACACAAGTAAAGATGGCAAGAAATATTATATTACTTTCATTGACGATTTTATTAGATACACTAGAGTTTACTTGTTGACTCATAAAGATCAATCTAAAAGCATGTTCATCAGGTATAGAAACGAAGTTGAAAATCAACTGGATAGAAAGATTAAAAGGTTAAGGACAGATAGAGGTGGTGACTATAGTGTTACAAAAGTTTTGTGAAGATAATGGAATTTTTTATGAATTTACACCACCCTACACACCTCAATCTAATGCAGTTGTTGAAAGAAAAAACAAAACTCTTTAGGATATGATGAATGTATGCTAATAAGTTTTGGTTTGCTTAATAATATGTGGGGTGAAGCAATTTTATCGGCATGTCATATCTTAAATAGAATTACACATAAGAAGACTAATAAAACTCCTTATGAACTTTAGAAAGGCTATGCACCTAACTTGGATTACTTCAAGGTGTGGGGGTGTCTAGCCAACGTTGGAGTTCCAGTTTTCAAAATGAGTAAAATAGGTCCTAAAACTAGTGATTGTGTTTTCATAGGGTATGCTCAAAATAGCGATGCATATAGATTCTTGTCAATAGATAATGGTTCCATTATTGAGTCTAAGAGTGCTGGTTTTTTGAGCATATTTTTCCTATGAAGAAAGAAGTAGTAGTAAGTTCGGGCTATGAAAAAGGTGAATCTAGTAAAATTGTGAATAATGATAACAACTCACCTAGAAGAAATAAAAGGAAAAGAGTAGAAACATTATTTGGCGATGATTGTGCTACTACCTTTATTATAGAAAACAATCCAAAGACGTATCAAGAAGCTATTAAGTCTATAGATTCAAAATTTTAGAAAGAAGCAATTAATAGTGAACTTGATTCCATACTTGCTAATAATACTTGGGAACTAGTAGACTTGCCTAGAGTTTGTAAACCTATTAGTTGTAAATGGGTCTTTAGAAAGAAGCTAAAGGCGGATGGGACAATTGATAAGTTTAAAGCTAGGCTTGTTGCTAAGAGTTTCACACAACAAGAAGGAATAGATTTCTTTGACACATATTCACCGGTTGCTAGAATAACATCAATTAGGGTGTTAGTAGCATTAGCCTCCATTTATAAATTAGTTGTACATCAAATGGATGTTAAAACAACATTTTTAAATGGAGATTTAGAAGAAGAAATTTATATGAAATGACAACTAAGGGCCAAGAACATAAGGTTTGTAGATTAAAAAAAATATTTGTATGGTTTAAAACAAGCACCCAAGCAATGGCATGAGAAGTTTAACAATGTCATGTTAGCTAATGGATATGTTGTAAATGAAAGTGATAGATGCATTTATAACAAATTTGAGAATCTTGATAGTGTGATTGTTTGTTTATATATGGATGATTTGTTAATATTTGGAACAAACATTGAAGTTGTAAATGGTACTAAATCATTTTTGTCCTCTGCTTTTGAAATGAAGGATATGGGAAAACCAGATTTGATACTTTGTCTTAGAGAAATGTGGGGAATATATGCTCTCCCAATCTCACTATGTTGAAAAGATTTTGAGAAAATTTAATCACTTTGATGTTAAACCTGTTAGCACTCTATATGATTCATCTATGAGATTATAGAAGAATAAGAATGATACTATTTCTCAATGTGAATATGCTAGGATCATCGGTAATGTCACGTACTCCATGAATCGCACTAGATCAGATATTGCATATTCTGTAAACAGGTTAGCAAGATATACTCATAATCCTAGTAAAGAACATTGGGATGCTCTAAAACTGTTATTGAGATATCCAAGAGGAACTATGGATTTAGGACTTATGTTTAATGATTGTCTAGCTGTGTTAGAAGGTTCTTGTGATGCAAATTGGATCACTGATAATGATGAAATAAACTCCACCAGTGGGTATGTGTTTACTTTGGGTGGTGGTGGTGCTATTTCATAAAAATCTTCTAAACAGACATGCAAGGCTAAATCAACAATGGAATCGGAGTTTGTTGCTTTAGAGCTTGCAGGTTCAGAAGCGGAGTCGCTTATGAATTTACTTGATATTCCTTTGTGGACTAAACCTATGCCTTCTGTGTTTATTCATTGTGATTCACAGGCCGCGATCGCTTGGGCAAAGCATAAAATATACAATGGGAAAAGCTGGCACGTCTGTTTGAGACACAATATTGTGCGTGATTTGATTAGTTCTGGAGTGGTCAACTTGGAGTACGTGAGGACCGAGTTGAATCTTGCAGACCTCTTAACTAAAGGATTGAACCGTAAAATGGTTCAAAGAACATCTTAGAGGAATGATACTAATTCCATCTGATGTGAACTCTATATGACAGGAACCCAACTCACTATTAATAGAGATCCTACAAACGGAGTTAATATGGTAAAAACACGTCATAGAAGAGTCCTGTTAAGTACTATCATACATGTCCCTTCCTATGTTGCTGACTGAGGATAGTACTTACTGCATGATTGAGGGTGAGATTTAATTCTCTTAATAGACAATTCGTAGCCATTATAGATGGTAGTGTGTTGCAGTACAAACTTGATGAATATCACCATATAAGTGTGGAAGTGGGGCCGCTTCTTATGAGAGTCCGAAAAACTCTCTGGATCACTTATGAATCCTGGGATTTGGTGTAGGGCCATTAATGCACCACACCGAGAACTTATAAGAAGTTAGATAATGACATGTCATTTGTGTGTTTATATAAACAGTAGTGAAATATGTGGTTCAAGACGATTTTGTCACCCTATTTTCGTTTATATAACTACAAATTGTACTACCAGACAGTTCAAGACATTTGTCACTGCTCCGTTATTTGTCATTATCTTCGTTTGATAGTAAAAAGATTGGTTTATGTTCGTTCGTTTGTGACTATACAAGCTTGGATCATGTGGCGGATTGTTGGAAAAGTATTCAAAAGTACTTTAAATCTTGTGATACAACTTTGTATAATGTTATGTGATCTATTGATAGGAGATTGAATGAAGTTTGGATTGTTTTATGGACAATGGAAAGAAGTGGAAGAGTTCCAAACATATGAGGCGCTTCATGTGTTGAAGAAGGTTTCTAGAACACTTCGAACGCCTGGTTTAGGCGCCTAAAGTAGTCGTTCGAAATGTTCCAGAAAACTTTTAGAACACTTCGAACACCTACATAAGGCGCCTGAAGTGTTCCAAAAATCTTTCAGAATATTTCGAACGCCTATATTAGGCGCCTGAAGTGTTCCAAAAATCTTCCAGAATACTTCGAACGCCTACATTAGGCGCCTGAAGTGTTGCGTCTGTTTATAAAAGATGCAACTTCTGCACCATATGACATCTCCTTTCATTTTAAACGTCCATGGCCGATCCTATGGGGAAAAAGTCTGCAGAAAAGGGTCCTTTGAACTGGTTGTTTGTGAACTCAAAGCCTATAAATAGTAGACTTTGCTATCTTCAACATATACATGAAAATTTCTTAAAAACTTGTGTAAAATATCTGCAGCACTCTTCTTCTTCTTCCATCCTTCATTATTATCCACTTATATAAACAAGTTTAATCTATCTATTAGAGCAAAAGAAATGGAGAAAGTCGTTATATACTGGGAATCATTTTGCTTGAAGTATATCTTGCTCTTCGGTATATGCGAAATTGCTTTAAGGACAGTGACAAACCGTCAGGTCTCGGCTTTTGGTTTTCATTGTTGAATCATTTGGCTTCCATCTTCTACACGTTTTTCTAACAAGCTACTGTTAAAAATCCACTTTGAAAATAAAGTGATAGTAGAGTAGAATCAAAAACCACTCTAAATTGTGTATCTCCAACTCACTATTTCTCATCTTATTCTTTCTTATTTTTGGTAAGTATTGAGAGTTGATGTGAACTAAATCGAAAAAATCTAAAAATTACTCAACACTCTATTCGCCATTTCTCTAGAGTATTGTTATAGGCCTAAAAGTGATGTCAGTGAGCTTTGGTTGAGCAAGAAGAAGAAGGAGGCAATTGTGTGTCATGGATTCTAAAAGGTAGATATAAGTTTTTTCACTTTGGTTTATCATCATCCCGCGCGTTAAACACAATTCTGGTAAACAAATGATCAGAATTGTCAGCTTCAGTTTAGTCCATAATCATGGAAGATGTTATTGCCAAACTTCAAACTAGAGGAGGTATTTGTGTCATTTCACCAAAACATAGGGGTGAAGTGTCAATTTTCTTTTTCTTTTTTCTTTGCTGAGGGAAAAATACTACACCAAATATAAAGGGAAATTTGCAAAATTTCCCACTCCAGGGAGTCGATTGTATAATTGTCAAACTTTTGGAATAGTTGGAGAAAGAAATAAAATCGGAAAGAATGCTTGTGAAAACAGCGGAGAGTCCCATTCTCTCTGATCTGTGAGGCATTTTACCTTCTGTCAGTGGCCGCAACTTTGAAGCTGCTCAACCCAGCAAAAATCGGTATGCCAATCCCGAAGATCTTTCATTTTCTTTAGCTGTTCTTCTGTGATTATTTCTTACTGCTAATTCCTTGAATCAAGCTGCCATTTTTTCTCTTTTTTCAGGATATTGATCAAAGCCAAATATCTAGCAGAAAGGAATGGCAACGAGAAATTTGAAGATAAAGACATCAACTTGCAAACGTATAGTGAAGGAGCTTCATTCCTATGAGAAAGAGGTGGGTTTAGAGGCTGCAAAAGTCGCCGACATGAAGGCCAAAGGCTCCGATCCCTATGACCTCAAACAGCAGGTTCAGAAACCTTATCTTGCTTCACCATTTTTAATTTAACTAACTTATTGTTGCTAAAAGCGTGTGATTTGGTGGGTTGTTCTTTTCTTACTTCCAAATGTGAGGAAAACCTATGTCATTCATATCATTTGAAGCCCTTTCTATCTCTTATTTCTGTTGGAAAAAGGTCAGGTCTTTAGGGCAGTTTGCCTGAAGTTGTGCTAGGACAGCTCTTGGAAGCGCGTCATTTTGTGTCTCTGCGTGTGTTTTTCTTTGTTTCCATTGATGATTTAAGTCACTGTTCTGTTTGTTATGGTTGCCTATGTTGCTTATCTGCTTTATTGTAAGATGTTGACAATGTGTGTCTTTCAAGAGCTGTTGAATTGCTATGTAACTTGTTGCTGTTTGATGCTTTCAACATTTCCTCTTGTGTGAGGAAAAATAAAATCGTGTTATGATCATTTCCTTGTGTGTGGATGGGTTATGCAGGAAAACGTTCTTGCAGAATCTAGGATGATGATTCCTGATTGTCACAAACGTTTAGAAGCTGCAGTTGCTGACCTTAAAGCAACCCTGGTACTTCGTACACCTTATATGTTTAAGTTCATTTTTATCCTTCTGGTGGTGCTCTTTCTAAATCGTGAGCCTAATAGATCATCTAATAGATCATCTTCATTTCTGACCATAGCTTGAATAATTTTTTTGCATTTGTTGCAAGGTATTTACTTGATTTAAACAATCTTATAGCACTTGTAATTTGAAAATAACTGGAATAAAGTTACAGTTATTCTCTGAGTTGTCACCTCCTTATCTTGAGAGCTCATTGGGCTGGATTTCCATTTATCTATCATTCTGATAGCCCATGGAATTTTTCATCACGATGTTGATACCGGCCCCATTGGTTCTTTCCAGTATCATAATTAGATGGTGATATAGCATGCTCCCTTGTTCTGTTTGACTTTCTGTTCCATGCCATGTTCTTATTCTCATGCATGAGATGATAAACAGGCAAAAGATGAGATATAGTACTAGATAAGTTCAACCTAAAATATTTTGGAGTTTCAGGTTCACCAGTTGTCTGGTATTGTTGGTATCATCGAATTCACAAATGCCTTTCTGGATATTTTGCCTATAATTGGTAATCCAAACTAAGTTGACTAGTAGAACGCTGATATTAGTGGCATCCAACATAATTATGTTTCTTTTTTCTTTTTTCTTTTTAATGTCAAAGGCTGTAAATTAAAGTGCTTAGAGGATAAACTCCACTCATTGTTAGATGGATCAAGAGATTATGGGCTTATTCTTTGTATTTTAACAGACATGATGTCTTCCCATGTAAACTTTGTTTATGGTGCTGTGCCTTTGTCGAAAGTGGAAATGGTTTATTACCATGTGCTGGTGCGTACGTAACATGATTACATTCAAACTTGCTGCTCCAGCTATGTCTGTCGACTTTTGAAGTCTTATTGCTGTGTGTTGACTTTTGAGGTCTTATTGTTACGAGTCATTGGATAATTCATACTCTGGAAGTTTAACCAACTGAGCTTGGGGAAACGGAAATTTGCAAAGTTTTTGGCCCCCTTTTGTTACTATTATCTACCTTGTACTAATATTGCACGATATGATACTCTGTTGCTTTTCAGAAATAAGCTTCTGTTTGATTCCAGTTACAAGATTCAGACATGGAACTTAGTCTGAGTTTTGCCTTTTAGACCTTGAAAGGTCCACCTTAAAGAAAATTTATCATGACTGAAGGAAACCATGTATCTAGCTTGTATTTCCGGGAAGATAAATTATATCTGGTTTATCTGGTTTTACCTAGTGTTGCTTTCTTTTTGGTATATCTGAACCTAGTGCTGATTTCACTTTTGCTGCATTTCTTTTGGTGCATCATTAATTGTAAAGTCTTCTGTGGGATGATGTTCTCGGAATTTAAATACATTGTTTTCTTAATGCTATTTGAATGAATCTGTTCCAGGTGGAGTTTCAGGAGTCAAATCAGAAAGAAGGTCCTGAAATAGAAGAAGCGCAAAGCATTATTAGTCAGATTGAGCAGTTGTTTCAAAATAAAGATGAGTAGCATCTCTGGTCTTCCTTTTGGCGATTTCTTAGTTCAAGAAACTTCTGTAGGCCGTGACTCATGAATGAGGCAGCTTTGTTGGGATCCAAAAAAGCTCCTTCCTTTTCTCCTTGATGCAAGTTGCAAAGACTTTATGATCTATTTTAAACTTTGTCTGCTCAATTACTCCCCGAGTTTTCTTTCTTTTTTTTAATTTTCTTTGGTGGGGTGGAAGGTTGGGGTTCAAAGAAGAAAACCTAGTCACTACTTGTATGATCTGGGATATGCTGTTGTTTACAGAAACCCATGTATTTTGGCTGGATGCTTAACATGCAAAGCCGGTCAGTTGGATGCCTTTTGAAACATTTGAATTTTTTTTTTATCACATTGCATGAAGCTGGTTGGGAACCTCTCAAGTATGTGTTCCATGCTGGATTTAATTCATCTTAATATTATCTAGAGCCCAATCTTCTTTGACTTTGGGATATGTTGAAATAAAGTGAAATGGCTTACTAAATTGGCTACATTTCTTATATTGTGAAATAGTAGTTGATCGACACAGCTTGACGCAATTTTCATTATGGGTCATCAGGGAACAAACACATAGGTATAGTTGCGTACATCCGAACAACTCGTTATGACCTCTTCAATATTTGGTTGCGTTCCGATTCATCTGAAGTCCAAACTTTCACGAATTTTCTTTTGTCAGGAGTGTGCATAATAAGGGAGAGAAGGGAGAAAATGGTGGTGTCTACCCAAACCTTTCAAGTAACTTTTTGTGGGATCCAACATTTTATATATGCTAATCTTTGTCGGCAAGCGAAATTAACAAAAACAATCATTGTTGAATTTTGGAACAGAAGCAATCTCGCTTGATCCACGAGAACCTTGTATTCTGATCCCAGAAAGCCTAGGACGCCATATATGTGTTGAACCTGTAATGCCATATTTTTAAATATTTTTTTTTTCTTGATTGGTATGAAGTGTTCAATTTTATTGGTTGTTATATGAAATTTATATTTTTAAATATGGAAGCAAACTCTCTATCTGTATGGATATATCGTTTGATTGTCTCACCCTCCTCATATTCTAACGGTAGCTATTGCTGTCGTTGTGATATACTGAATACGTTTGTTGTCGTTGATGATAAGGATAAGAAAATTATAATAATGAAAAATCGCATGATGAAATGTTAGTTAAATATTATGAGAATCGATAGCGGTAGCTATTGTTGTCGTTGTGATATACTGAGTACGCTTGTTGTCGTTGATGATAAGGATAAGAAAATTATAATAATGAAAAATCGCATGATGAAATGCTTAATTAGTTAAATATTATGAGAATCGATAGCGGCTGTCGTTGTGATATACTGAGTACGTTTGTTGTCGTTGATGATAAGGATAAGAAAATTATAATAATGAAAAATCGCATGATGAAATGTTAGTTAAATATTATGAGAATCGATAGCGGTAGCTATTGTTGTCGTTGTGATATACTGAGTACGCTTGTTGTCGTTGATGATAAGGATAAGAAAATTATAATAATGAAAAATCGCATGATGAAATGTTAGTTAAATATTATGAGAATCGATAAGAAGTGCAAATTATTCATTTCATATTCAAATTCAAAAAGCAAAATAACTGGAATGGCTTTGATAATTTTATCTAAGAATGTGTATTAAAGGCGTACACATAACAAAGAAAAAGATATGTTATTATGTGATATATACACACACGCACACACACAAATAAATAAATAAATACACACACATATATGTACACACACATGTATACTCTATGAAGGTATCATATACACAAACAAACGTGCACACACACATATCTATGTGTGTGTATACTTATAGAATGTCTTAGAGAAGATTTATAGTTGCAGAAAGATATTGTTTAATTTTCCTTATAGTTATGCATTAAGCGTTTATGCTGTTTGATTTTCCTGTATGTGCCCACAGTGCTTGCTACCTAAAGCAAGTTATCTCTTACTTTGCAATTTCTTCATTTATTGTTAGCATGATAGACGAGAAGAATCATATAGTCAGCAGGGATGAGGTCCATTTAACAAATGCATGCTTCTAAATACAGCTTGCACTTGTAAATTTTTCCAATAATAAGTATGATAGAACATGTAAAAATACCTTTGACGCCTTTTGCTCCTTTTTGACTATGATCTACATCAATGGTGACGCCACATTACCAAGAATTTGAAATTCTTTTGTTTAGTATGGATGTTATACACATCAATAAGTCTGGAAAAATTACTGTTAAGTTTAATGCTACCAAAGGGACTGAACATAAAGGCTCAATCTATGATGCTCGACCTATCTTTGAATCTTATGGTGCTTCTCATGGATCGGCTGGTATGTTTGTTTCATCCATTGATTCTTCTAATATTTCTTTATTCACTGATCTGTTGCACACACAGCCTTACTTGATTAGTTTGTATCAAAATGGAATAGTTTTTGGTAATTGATAGACTATGCAGCTTCATTTTTGCTAATGCATTTGGTGTCAAAGCCGTCTTTGATCTATTTATGATGCAAGTGAGGATGTTGTTTGTTTGAGTAATTGATCTTATGAGCTAGCAGACATTTTTCATTCAAGTGTTAAGAGTATATCCGAATGCTTCTACCGACAAGTTCTTAGTTCGATTTTCTTCCCATGACAACCTATGTGTTAGGAAAAAACACATAAAAATGTCTTTGGAGTTTTATTTTCCAAACCTTCAAGTATAAAGTGTGGTTAAAAATTCTCAAGGTTCGGGGGACATACAGTATCTTTAGATTGAAGGGTCGGAGGTTTGGCAAGGATACCAAGTGTTTGACCCTGAAGATTCTGTTGACCTAGTGTATATTGAACCCTGAATCTGGAGGTTGCTAAACGTTCGGCCATCTACTTTTCAGTATAATCTTTGTTGTCTTTTCATGATTGGTGTATAGTTTCAACTTGGGAAACCTCCATTCAATCTTGAGCAATATTAACTGTTATTAAGGGTTAAATTCTGCAGAGATATCAAATATTATCCGCCATTTAATGAGTCAAAGTCTATAAATAAATAAGAAGCATAAGAAAGAAGTTATACTTGTATAAAACATATTTTGCAAAAATTTTCCTTCCCTCTCTCATGCTCTAAGCACTTTATATTGCAAGTTCATATTTTCTTGTATAGTGCAAACAAAAAGAAGTCGTCGTTGTATCCCGAAAAGTATTTGCCGCATAGTCTACGTTGTACATTGTAGATGCAAAATTACTTTAAAGACAATGTAATACTTGTTATGCCTCACCTTTGTTTTCTCTTTCGAATTCTTTGATCTTCATCTTTTTCTTAAAACATCTTTGAACAATTTTCATCTTCCAATCCTCAAACTTTCGAACACTGTATTTCTCCTTTCTGAATGTTACATGCTTTAAGAATAGCTGTACACTGCGCATGAGTGAATGATGACACTGACTTCCAAACTGTTAAATTATGCATATGATGTATAAGCTAAGGTGATTAATATATCAGGAGTCAATGACTATTCTCGTAATCAGTTCTCTCACCTCACTCATGTCATACTAAAAAACTAGCCATCTCTCACTTGACTACCTACTTGTCTAGGAATATTTGACTAAGAGATCCAACATCCTGTTTGAGTGTTGGGGGCGGGGTGTGAACTTGATGGAAAGATTGTTTGGTTTCATACTTTGTTTCCATGGAATAATCATGGGAAGAAGTTGAATGGTTTAGAAGGTTTAATGTCCAAGCATCTATTTTTATTGCATAGGCAATGCATTATTGAGTACCTGGGCTTTTCAGTTTATTACTGTCCTTGTGTCTCAAGCCGGACTTTACTCGAAAAATGGCTCTCCCCGGTTGAGGCCCCAATGGCCAAGGTATCTCCACCCTCTGATCAGTAAGCTACCAACGAGCAGACTGAATCTTTCACAAATAAAGATAGTGGTGAGGATCCAGAGACGACACGTCGCCTTAATAAAAACTCGGTGCTGCCAGCCGATGTGCGAATATCCCATGCACTGTCTTTTCAACAGTTGGTGAACTCTGTCCATAGTGATAGCGCTGGTGAGTTTTGTCTTTTATTTTGTTCAATACCTTCATTCAATTGCATGACCTTTCTCACCCCTTTTGGTTAACTTTTTCAGTTCTGAGCCAAGCAGATAGATCTGATGAGCCGAGTCGAAGAGATGGGAGAGTTGGTTAATTCTGAGAGGAGAAAGAGAGCCCAACTGACCAAACTCAACAAGCAAATAGTCAAGGAGATTGATAAACTCAAAAAGGCGCTTGAGAAGCTGCAGAGTGAGAAGGAGGAGTCTGACGCAGCGTTTGCAACATCCAATTCTCAGGTTGATGAACTCACGACCAAGGTCTTTGACTTTGAGCAAACATCAACCCAGACTCAGTCCATCATTGAATCCTTCAACAGTGAGCTGACTTAAGCGTAGAAGGCAAGACTGAGGTTGAGGCAGACAATGCTAAGGTTAAGCGCCAGATGAATGAGTTTACTTCATAAAACCATCATCTAAAGCAAAAGGCCAACTCCTTCCAACAGCAAATGTCTGAAGCCAAGGAAGCTGCGCTCACCGATTTCAAAAATTCAAGACTTTTTCACTGAAAACTTGGAAATCCTCCAAGCTACATCATGGAGGTGGGACAAACAGAAACGGCGGATGTTTGTGCTGACGTGGAACCGTCTTTGAACAGGGAGGATTCCCGAATAACTAATCTGTACAACTCAGCTACAAGGACTGATAAACCAGAAATAATCATCTGTTAGTCAACAACAATCAACGGAAGATATTGTGCAAATGTATAACTCCTTCAGTTCGGCACCAATACCCTACTGTTCGGCCAAACGGTACTTCGGTTATATTCCCCCATCCTTACTAAAGAATATGCCAAGGGTTGTACCTCGGCATCCAACTTCAACCTCAACTTCAGCCTGTGTTGTGCTTCGGACCACTTCGGCCAGTTTCAACATTGCACTTCGGCAAAGGGGTAATGCTACTATCAATTGTGGGACCATCAAGGCAGAGGTGCAGTTCAAGGAAGAGGTACACCTCACTCTTCAGCTTGTATACGCCAAGGTCACATCAGCCGACCTAGTAGTCACATCTGCAGACCTACCAGTCTTATTAGCAGACCTACAGTGCCATAGACTTACTGCCCCAAGCAAACGTCTTATCCGTTGTCAGAAGCAGAGGACAAGGAAAAACTAACAAAAGCAAGCTAACGGAGACGGAGAAAGGGATCGAAACATTTTCTTCACTTCATCCAGAGAAAACACAACACCAATTCTCTCCTCAGTCAAGAACTGTGAGATTTTCATAAACTCTTCATACAAAATCATATTCTTAGTGAGAATGGCCCAAACTGACTTGAGCGTCGGAAGGTTTTACCCGGGGTCACACCCACGGGACCTCTGATTTCTGCTTCCTTGTGCAGGACTTCCAGAAATCTATTCCAGTAATTTTCTTCCACTCAACTGACGGAGTTTATTTCGGGTCATCTTAGACCCTTGGTGAAGATCCGGCTTCATCATTTGGCGCAGGAGGGCCCCTTGTCCCTTAATCCAGTAATCAAACTCAAAACAGCCAACACCATTCTATGGCAAAAGGTTGCCGTGAAGGTTTGGGTGAGTCATCCAACCAGCCACGACGAATGACTACACGTTCAGGTGTCCCAGAACAGGATTCTCGGGTTCCTGAACCGTCTAATCCTACTCCAAAAATCTCAAGAGAGGATAGGGATAAAGCGATAAGATATGTCGCTGAGAACATGGACGTGTTTGAAGCTGTGGTACAACAGCTCAAAGGCAAACAGCCAGAGGTGCAAGATATGGAGGAAGATCCACCTCTTCCTCCTAAAGAGGTGTCACAAAACCAATCTTCTAGACCCCCTAGAGGTTTTATGGCGGATGCTAGAAGACACAGTTTCAAAGAACCAACTGTGGAATCAGAACCTTTGACCAGGCGGCATCTGAGTGTAAGGTCAAGGTCTTTGAAGAGCATCCCCAAGGAAGAAGAAGTTCATCGCAGGCCGAGAACTTATTACGAGGAGCACAAGCAAGAGTTGTGCAAGCAGTCCAGGAAAGTCCTTTTTCCTGGGATATTGCAGAGTATTTAGCACCAGACAGTTTTAAGGTGCCAAAGATGGACACATATGATGGGACAACAGACCCTACGGATCATCTCTTCCAGTTTCAAACTGCAATGAGTTTGAAGAATGTTCCAGATCCGCTGCGCTGTAAAACTTTCCCGTTGTATTTACGGGAAAAGGCCATGAGATGGTTCCAAGAGCTCCCATCAAAGTCAGTGAGGTCTTTCAAGCAGCTGGCACAAAAGTTCAAATCACAGTTTGTGTCCAGCACTCCTTTTGTGAAGAACTCATCTCATTTAATGACCTTGAAACAGGGTCGGATGAGTCAATTCTAAAGTATATGCACTTCTCGGATGAGTCGTTGCAGGTCAGCGACAGGAATGAAGGCGTGAAGGTTGCTGCCTTCATCAATAGACTCCGGGCTGGTCACCTCTTCTCCCAACTGGCTGAAGAGGGACCTACAACCTTAAGAGAATGCTTGGAGAAAGCTCACCAGTTTGCCCGGGGTGAAGAGGCAAACAGGTTGAAGAAGGAAGCCGAGCAGGGAGCTCGGCAAGAAAGCCGGTCCAGTTTCAAAAAGGAGGATCGACGCAGTGAAGGAAAGGATCGTGATCGGCGTAGTGCATTCGATCGCATGGGAGGAAAAGGCAAAGGTGGTAAGGAGGGCTTACCCCTTTTGGCCTCAAAAGATCATATTTTGGCCGTCATGGAGAAAGACGGTCTGAGGGTAGATCCAGAGCCTCTGTATGGGCCTAAGGGAAAAAGAAACCCAAAACTTTATTGGCGATATCACAGAGATATCGGGCATGACATAGAGGATTACAGACAACTAGCTCAAGCTATCAAACAACTTATAGAACAGGGTCACTTAAAGCAATTTTATGACCCACGTTCGCGCTTGCATAATCGGTTGGATTTTCATAAGGACCCCCAGAAGGACAACTGCCGACTAGAGTCCCCACCTCGGCATCGCAGGACAGACGATGATGAGGAGCAGGGAAGGCATGGGGCTGCAGGTCGCCCCTAGGTCAATACTAGGGATGTCAAACGGATAAAACGAATACGGTAACACAGTATCCGTATTCGAATTCGTTTTTGTCTAACTATATCCGAATTCGTATCCGAATCGGGACGGATATTTAGGAAGTCATCCAAATTCGAATTTGTTCGGATTCGAATTCGGTGCCGGATATCCGAATCCGTATTATATCTATTTCAAATTTGTTCGAATATCCGAATCCGGATATCCGAATTCGAAATCAGCAAATTTACAACAGTGGTATAGCGGCCGTATACATATTTTCATATATATTTTTTTAAAATTTTAAAAATAAATATTTTTACATATTTTTTTATATATTATTATATATTTTATTATATATTTTTATTTAATTTTAAAAATATCTATTCGGATACGGATATTCGGATACGGTAATGACTATACCATATTCGTATTTGTTTTTCTAATACTATTCGGATACGAATTCGAATACGGTGAAACGAATGTACAGCTCTTACCATATTCGATTCGGACAGCCTAATTCGAATTCGGATGTCGGATATCTGGTAAGTTTTGACAGGCCTAGTCAATACCATTATTTATACTATTTCTGGAGGTCCACCTTGCACAGGCCGAGGTGAATCCAGTTCCTCAGGAACTTCATCAGGTCCGCCATCTAAAAGAGCCAAGATGGCAAAGGAGTTGACTTATGGGCCAGAAGATCCCATTCCACTGGACTCCAACATCACAGGTTTAGTAATAGACCTGTGCATACATTTAGCTCCTGATAAAATTGTGGAGGTCCGACGTGTTTATGTGGATACCAACAGTGCCGTGAATGTAATGTATTATCGGGTATATCAGCAGCTTGGCCTGCCTGATTCTATGATGAGGCCCGTCACTTCTTCACTATATAGTTTTACTGGAGCTGCAGTTCGGCCAGCAGGTCTGGTCACACTCAGTTGCAGTTTTGGCAAACCCCCTGTTTATCGATGTATATGGATAGACTTTGTGGTTATTAAGGAGATGTCCGCATACAACATCATTTTGGGGAGGCCAGCTTTGGTGGCAGTGGAGGCCATTGTATCGCCTCTGCACGTCAGCATAAAGTTTCCCACTCCAGGGAGAGTGGTAACAATACAGGGCGATACACAAGTGGCACAGAGTTGCTATGCTATTGTCACCAAAGGAAATGAAGCAGTTCAGCAAGTCAGCCTTGATGAACTTATACCTTCAGATGAAGAGCACTTGTAGTCAGATGATGGAGTGCAAGATTTCATCCTTGATCCTAGCCGACCTGAAAATATCATAAAGATTGGCACATGGATGCCGTCCGAATTGCTAGCTCATCTGCAGGTTCTGCTGAGAGAATTTGCAATTATCTTTGCATGGACTGCCGAAGATATGCCTGGGATTCCTTCACATCTGGCTGAGCATAAACTGAATGTTGATCCTTTGGCAAAGCCAATAAAGCAAAAGAAGCGGAATTTTGCTCCAGAAAGGAATAAAGTCATCGAAGAGGAAGTCAAGAAGTTATTGGCTGTAAAATTCATTGTTGAAGTGCTTTATCCAATCTGGTTGGCTAATCCAGTGGTGGTCCCCAAGCATGATGAATCTTGGAGAATGTGTATAGACTACACCGATCTCAACAAAGCATGTCCAAAAGATTGTTACCCACTTCCGAAAATTGATAAGTTAGTGGATTCAACACTTGGGCATGAGATCTTCGATTTCTTGGATGCCTTTAAAGGCTATCATCAGATCATCATGGCAATAGAAGATCAGGAGAAAACTGCTTTCATAACAGAGTCAGGTACTTATTGTTATGTAACTATGCCATTTGGGTTGAAGAATGCTGGGGCCACCTATCAACGTCTGGTCAATTCTTTGTTCAGTGAACAAATTGGCCGGATTATAGAAGTTTACATTGATGATATGCTTATCAAGAGCATGTCTCTTGATCAGTATATTCAGAACTTAAGGGAAGTCTTCACTGTGTTGAGAGACTCACACATGAGGCTAAACCCGAAGAAGTGCACGTTTAGGGTATGCATTGGAAAGTTCTTGGGGTACATGATTTCCAAATAAGGGGTGCAGGCAACCCTGCTAAAATTGAAGATTTACAAAACATGCATCCCCCCAGGAGTGTAAAGGAAGTGCAGAGGTTAACAGGCCGAATTGCCGCGCTGAGAAGATTTCTATCCAAGTCAGCCGAAAGATCTCTTCCTTTCTTCCAGTTCTTAAAAAAGAAAATAGCTTTTCAGTGGGATGATCAATGTCAAAAATCCTTCGATGAACTGAAGTCCCATCTGGCCGAGGTGCCAATGTTGACTTCACCCCTGCTTGGAGAAGAGCTATATGTGTACCTCTCAACGTGCAAAGAAGCTGTAAGTGCAGTTTTGCTCAGGGAGCAGGATAATGTGCCAAGGCCCATCTATTTCGCAAGTAAAACCCTACATGGGCCTGAAGTGAGATATCCTAATGCTGAGAAGAAAGTCTTAGCACTCGTAGTGGCTGCAAGGAAGTTCAGGCCTTACCTACAAGCTCATCCTATTGTAGTGGTCACTGATCAGCCTTTGAAACAAATCTTGTCAAGGCCAGACACGTCTGGCCGAGCTGCCAAATGGGCTGTAGAGCTTGCAGAGTATGATATCCAGTACAAGTCAAGAACCTCTATCAAAGCCCAAGCCTTAGCAGTCTTCTTGGCTGAAGGGATATCCGTGGAGGAAGATGCTAAGCCAGCTGCAGATTAGACATTATATGTGGATGGGTCTTCCTCCAAAGATGGTTGTGGAGCAGGACTCCTAATCATTAACCCCAACAAAGAGGAATTCGAGTATGCATTGCGCTTTGATTTTGAATCAACTAACAATGAGGCAGAATATGAGGCCCTCATAGCAGGACTAGGCCTCGCAAGAAAGTTGGGGGCAGAACGAATCATTTCCCGAAGTGATTCACAGTTGATCGTTTCTCAGATCAACGGGGATTATGAAGCCAAAGAGGAAACCATGAAAAAGTTTTTGGCTAAAGTGCTGCAGCTCGGCCAAACGTTTGAGCACTTCAGCATTGAATATATCCCCAGATCGGCCAACAAGAGAGCTGACGCGTTATCTCGACTAGCTTCATCCACTTCAACAACTTTGGCAAAAAAGATAGTTGTAGAGCTAGTAAAGCACCGTGCTTATAACGCCAACGAAGTGCTGCAAGTTGATTACCATAACACTTGGATGGATGAAATTGTTAACTTCTTGCAGCATGGAATTCAGCCCGAGGATAAACGAGCAGCTCGGCGTCTTCGATTGAAGGCAGCAAGGTATGCTCTCTTTAACGACGACCTTTATAAAAAGTCATTCTCACAGCCTTGGTTGAAGTGCGTAAATAAAGACGAAGGAGACTACATCCTTCGGGAGATGCACCAAGGGATCTGTGGAAATCATTCTGGTGTGCGTTCATTGGCAAGAAAGTGCTACCTTGCTGGATATTACTGGCCTACTATGCATTATGATGCAGAGGAATTAGTTAAGAAGTGCTAGGCATGTCAAGTGAATGCTTCAATGTCACATCTGCCAAGCCAAGAACTCACTTCTATTGCAAGTCCCTGGCCATTTGTACAGTGGGGAATAGATCTTGTTGGACCTCTGCCCCAAGATCCTGGATCGGTTAGATTCCTGGTTGTTGCCATTGATTACTTCACCAAATGGGTGGAAGCAGAGCCCTTAGCCGCTATAATGGGAAATCAGATCAAGAAGTTCTTGTGGAAAAATGTCATATGCCGCTTCGGCCTTCCACAAGTTCTCATTTCAGACAACGGAAAACATTTCGCTGATGATCCCGTCAAAAGTTGGTGTGCTGAACTCAAAATTGAACAAAGGTTTACTTCAGTAGCACACCCTCAAGCTAATGGGCTAGTTGAATTGGCAAACAGAACAATCAAGGATGGTTTGAGAAAACGCTTATATAAAACCCGGGCAAGTTGGGTAGAGGAGCTCCCAAGCATACTGTGGGCATATCGGACAACTCCTTCAACTTCCACTAAGGAAACACCTTTTTCCTTAGTGTACGGTACTGAGACAGTCATCCCAGCTGAAATTGGTTCCAACTATTCTCGGACAACTCATTATTCTACTGAAACCAATAATCAAGCGCTGAGGTTAAATTTGGATGAGTTGGAGGAGAAAAGGGAGCAAGCTCATGTTCGCATGGCGCAATATAAAGATCTAATTGCTCAGTACTATAACTCTCGAGTGCGACCAAGATCTTATCAAATAGGAGATTTGGTACTGTGCAATAACGAAGCAAGTCATGCAGCACCAACCGGAACATTTAATCCTAAGTGGGAAGGTCCTTATTGGATAGTGCAGGTGTGTTCAAATGGAGCTTACAAGATACAAACCTTGGAAGACAAAACTTTACCACGAACTTGGCATTCTGCTCACTTGAGACTTCTACATCAGTGATGTATTTCACCTCAGCAGGTCTGAGCTGATTGAGCAGGACTCAACATAGTGGAACAGGTTTCCCAATGAATTCTTTACCTCAGCAGGACTGAGATTGCCAAGCAGGACTCGACTCAACAAGTCCTCAGCAGGCCTGAGGGAAATGCCCATAGAAGGATGAATTTTTGTGACAGGATTCACAGTTATTACCTACTAGCAGTGCTAGAAAGAAATGTAAATCATTTATGTAATTGTCAGCAGTGCTGAAGATTGAATAAAACAGTGTTTTATAGCAGAGCCAACATGTGATTCCTTCATTTTGCCTAAATAGATCAAGTAACAGGTTTACTTTATCTGAAATTTTTCTCAATTGCGAAGTTAAAACTCGGCAGAGCTGCAGTTCAGTCAAGCAGCACAATATTTTTTTTAACAAAGTCAAATGCCAAGGCTGAAGTTCAACACTTGTGGAAAAATTCATCAAGAATGGGATAAAAAGGCAATAATAGAATCTTTAGCAGAGGTAATGATCAAAGCCGAAGTCCAATACTTTAGCAGAAGACAATACAAAGACCTTTGGCAGAGCGGAGGTCAAACGCTATGAAGCATAATGCTAACTTTAGCAGAGCTGAAGTCACAAGCAGAAGACAAATACTTGCAAAAAATTATGAAAATAAAGCAAGTAAAGCTTCTCAAGCAGAAGAGCACAAGTTGGAGAAAAATGGAATTTTCATTGAAGAATTTATCTATTACAACTACAAAATTACAAAAAGAGAAAAATCCTATTCTACTCCTCCTCCTCATCAGCCTCTCTGAGATCAACCCCCTCTTTAAATTGCTCAAGTTGTTTGTCAAATATGGCTTCGGCCTCGGTGTTGTAGAGATCGGCAAGTTGAGGATGATCCTTATCCAAGGATGGATAGACTTCACAGCAGGCGTCAATTGCGCAAGTTTGTCCCATCGCCAGAACAGAGCCTTGCATCTTCAGCAGATTACTTACAAAGTACTCAGATTTTCTAAACTCAGCAAAAACAGACCTCTTGATTTCTTCAGCCTGAAGCTCAAATTGAGAGATGAGCTCAGCCTTGCTCTTCTTTTCTGCCTCAAGTTGCTGGGCAAGATCATCTTTGCTCTTCTGCTCCACTTCAACATGGCTCTTCAAATAGGACAACTCTTGCTCACAAGTGTTGAGTTCCTTCTGGAAGAACTCCAACTCAGCTTGGGTCTTGGTGGACACCAGCTCAATGTTGGTAATAACTTCCTTCAGTTCATCCACTTGTGAGTTCGCAACTGCTAGCCGAGTGTCAGACTCCTCCTTGTCTTCCTTCAGCTTAGAATTTTCAGATGACAATGAGTCCATTTCTGACTTCATTGAGTCCATTTCTGACCTCAATTCGTTCAGCTCTGCGTCTATCTCTTTCAGCCTTGAGTTGTTAGGCCTTGCCATCTCAGCCAACTCGTCATTGGCCTTCTTCAAGTCAGCATTGCTCTCAGAGAGTTGAACCACCATGCTGCGCATCTCTTCTACTCTTCTGAGCATGTCACATTCTTGGACTCGGTACTGCAATAACCAATATGGGATTAAAATGAGGATTTCAACAACTTGAAAAAAAAGTTGGAAATTTTAAAGAAAACCTACCATGGACATGTTTATCAGATATATGTTGAGAGCAGTATCCCAGTCATTATGGGCAAAGCGGTCGCAATCTATAGGAAGCACTGGAAGATCTGACAATTTTCTAGCCACTCCTGGATGAGCAGCGGTATCTGAAAAGGAGTAAACCAGATTCTTCCAGGCACAGCGGTGCTGGTGCGAGGGCTCTCCTTCAGAGGGGGCTTTTCCATGAGGACGCTGAGGAGCATCTTCCCCTGAAGTCAAGACAACTCCTCTAGTGGGGGCATCTTTTGGATCCTTGATGACTAACCCCACAGCAGGAGCTGAAGTTGGCGCAGCTGAAGCTGGAGCAGGAGTTGGCGCAGCAGGAGCTGGAGCAGAACTTGGTGGCGCAGCAGGGGGAGGAGGTTTGTCTTGTGAAGTCTTTGAGGTGATTTTGGTTGAAGGAGCAGTTTTAAGGGTTCCTGCCCCAGCTTTTGCAGCAGGTTTTGGGGGCAAGGATGGGGATTCAGGAGTCTTCTTCTTCAGTGGCTGAGCTGCAGCCGGAATAAGTTTCTTAGCTGCAGCAGAAGTAGTTCCAACCAAAGCTTTAGTTGCAACAAAAATCAAGTTAAAAATGCTGAAGTAAAGCAAATAAGGTATCAACATCAAAATTAGAAACCTTTACCTTGGGTTGGAGGAACAACAGGAGGAGCAGGTAGAGCCTGCACCTCAGAAGAGGTTTTGGAAGATGGCTGAGCAGAGGATGAGGGTTTTCCATCCTCTCTCTTCCTCTTCTTGGGAACCAGTTTCTTCAATTTGCTGAGGTTTTCAGACGCCATGGTTCCTGCAAGATTCAACAGCAGATCAGTCAAAACACATATGCAACATCAAGAAAAATTAGAGGTATTTAAAACATGAGCACATACCCAGAATTAAGGCTAAGGCAGAGGAGCCAAGAGATTGAAACTGGTGTGATGGCCACATGTGGTCCAGGTCGGCAGCCTTCACAACCGACCTGTTCACCATTTTCCAGTCTATGGTCTGGGGAAGATGCAGTAACCTCGAGGCTTCATCGCAAGATTTTTCGCTTGGCCTACTGTTATCTGCGGGGCCGGATTTCCAGTAATTTCTTTCAGGTAATCCTATGGCTTTGACGTAGAAGAAGCGACCCTTCCAGTTTTTAGTGAAAGAAGGGATGTTGATGGCATGGTTGATAACTTTATTAGGATACCTCCTACTAAAGTAATACCAACTTTCTTTGTGTTTGCACACAAACATCTCCCTGAAGACGGCAAGGTCAAAATTTGCCTCAGCTTCTCTCAGGTAAAGCAGATAACTGACAATAACCTTCAAGCCGTTGGACATGATTTGAGGCAATCTAAGGTTATAAAAATCAAGGATATAGAACAAAGGGCCAGGAACAGGAAGGTCAAACCCAGATTTAAAGTATTCTTCATAAACTGCCTCATACCCAGCGGGTGGATCATAGGCATTTTGATGAGGAAGTGACAGAATTGGGGAAAAGGTACTCCTATCTATGTTAAATTCAGTACAGAAGCGAGAAAGGTCAGCAATCTTTAAAGTGCAGGCTGAACTTTGCACTACTGAAGAAGGTGAACCCCTGTTAATAGACGGCAGGGGTATTATGGAAGAGGAGGTGGAGGTAACCTTAGAAGGTTCACCAGTGAGGCGCAACCTCCTTCGAGGACTGTTGTCCTCACTGGAATCCGACCTCTCATGGAGGGATTGGACCTCTTGGTCACCCTCTAGATCAGCTGGAAAAGAGTGAGCTGATCTATTTTGGGAATCAGCAGAAGAAGATGATATAACAAAAGCCATGAGTAAGGAAGAAGAGAAACTTACAGAAAATTTGAAGGGCTGAGCTAGAAGAACACCGGAGTAAGGACGGAGGTAAGCTTCGGAGACTAAGAAGAAGAGCAGAGAAGCAGAGTAGCGATGCGCAGAACAAAAGAAAAAGAAGAAGAAAGAATTAGGGCAAGTGTCCCTATTTATAAGAAGGAAAGTGAAAAGTTGTAACTTTTCAGTTGAAATTCAAAAAGGGGTGATGTCATGCTCCGTATTTTTTTAGTCCGGCTTTAATAATTAGAAAACGATTTAAAATGTGAGTTCATTATATGTATAGGGTATGAAGTGTAGTTAAAGCAAAATATGAGGGGGAAATAGACAAAAGTGGAAATTGAGGGAATTTGGCTAAATTTTGTCCCAACTATATGTGGGGGAAGTTACACAATATTTGTATAACTTCCCTTAATCAGCCGCAGGTTAGGGAAAACCGTCTAAGGAAGAAAGGAGAAGAGAAAGAAGAAAAAGAGAAGAAGAAGAGGGCTAACCTAGGTGCAATCCTTACCGAAATTCTGCAGTACATTCGTAAGACTAACTAGAAACAAAGGCAAGTAATCTTTCTATACGCTTTATGCAAATTTTGATTCTGTAGGCCCTATGTTCTTACAAAGAGAAAATTTGGATCACACATTAGTAGCTTTGGTTTGTGTATGTAAAATGCTTTACTATATGTAATTGTTGTTGTTGTTGATGGTCTATAGTCATGTTCTTTGGGCCAATTCCTGAAAATGGTTAGGTTGTGATCCTTGTTGATAATTTGCCCATAATAGTGTTATCCGTAATGTGTTCATTGTTTTGGTAAAAGATCTTGAGTTCATTAAGTATATTCTAAGTGTTTTGAGTGTATTTGTAGAAGGTTGAAGGATTAAAGATGTCATTGGTGTAGACTTGTTGTGTTGGAAAGTTGAAGAGATACATTAGAGGTTGTGGGTGATAGAAGGCTTAGGATGGACACTACTTTACATGTGTAGGAATCAACTCTTGCTAGTTGTGTGTTAAGTATGATGAATCTAGGTGCTAAGATGGACCTTGAAGTGTAAACATGAAAGGGTTGAAGGAGGAAGGTGAGGGAGAGAAGTTACTGCAAAAAAACTGCAGTTCTGAACCGTCAGAACACTTCGAACACCTACATTAGGCGCTTCAAGTCACATTAGGCGCCTAATGTAGGCGTTCAATGTGTCCCAGAGCATCCCCGTACACTTCGAACACCTACATTAGGCGCTTCATGTCACATTAGGCGCTTCATGTAGGCGTTCGATGTATACGGCACATCCCCGAACACTTCGAACGCCTAGAATAGGCGCCTCATGTCCCCTTTAGGCGCCTCATGTGGCGTTCCAAGTATACTGGAAGTCTTTTTGACCCTTTAGGCGCCCTATGTATGTTTAGTAACTCTATACACTTCTTTTGAACATAAAATGCAAGGGTATTTGAGGTGTAATTGAGCAATAGATGGTAAGTTTGACTAAGTAAGAATAATATTGAATCCCAAGTGAATTAGTGAGACGAACAGACTTGGAAAGATATGAACATGGAGTGTTTGAGGTGCAAGACCGTATACTTGATATGTAAGATGTGTGTGTGTGTGTGTGTTACATGTTTGATACGAAGTTACATGTGCATCCTGCATCATGATATGAGCACTTGCATTTGACTTGAGGATAGCTTTGCGAAAGAACATGTGTTTACAAGAAAAGGCTAAAGTTTCGAAAGGCAAACTATGGCTGCTGGTTGATCGCAGGGTATAAAAGTCACGCCTGCGAAAGCAGGGTATAAAAGCGTGACCTGTGAATCAAAAGCAGGGTATAAAATATTTTATGGGGCCGTGGACCTATCAACACGGATATATGATATATGTAACGGGGCTGTGGACCTTTCAGCATGGGGTATAAAGTTATATGTTATGGGGCCGTGGACCTTTCAGCACGGGGTATAAAGCTCTGTTTGCTGTGGACTGATCACCCACAGGGTATAAAGTTCTGCTAGGCGAAGAATATGATAAGAAGAATTATGAAATGTTTTGTGAAATGACACGCATGACATGTTTATGAAAGAAGACATATGCATGGGTGTTGTGTGTGGTTTTAAAGAAGTACATGCATCATGATACACGGAGCATAAGATTTGACATGCAAGAAATGTGACTAGTTTATGTCTTGTTTATGTGATATGTTGTTTTAGTACATGTTTGTTCTCGTATCCACATATCATTTATATGATTTATCTGTTTTGAGGAATTCTTATAAAGATGCTATTTGCTAACCCGAGCACCTTATTTTGGGCAATGACTAATACACTGGTGACTCGTCGTGTGTGATCCCGTAAGGTGTATAGATGGGTTATTTGCTGGCGATATTTTTTTCTCTAAGAACAGATACTCTATTTCCTTTTCAGGTGAGCCAGAATATGAACTGATATTCGTCGAGGACGATGGCGAGTGGGCTCAATGGGATGATGGGCATGGAAGTAGATAGATGTCTGATTACTTTCTTTAAGTTGGAGAACTTGATGTTTATTATGCTGTACTAGAGGATATGTTAGACAGTTGATCGAACCCTTTTATTTCCGTTGTATTTTCTGGTTACATTAATGATGGTGAAGTTTTAAATGTTACGACGTTTCCGCTGATTTATCTTACGTCATGAATGATGTACGCTTGATCTACTTTGACGCTTCGTGGTTCTCGTAGTAGACTACGGCGGATGCACTGGTTCCGATACCAGTATCGGGCCGGGGTGCTACAGGTGACGGTTCAGTTTTTCCCCATTTTCTCGATTATTGAAATCGCCGGATGATGCGTTGAAACTGGCGCTGATATTAAAAGGGGAATAACGGCTCAATTATGAGGCAAAAGGCACGGTTAATGGGAAATGCGGCACAGTTAAGAGGATAACTGCCCAATTAATGAATATACGTCACTGACTCCTCAGAATAGATTTGTCTGCCCTCACAGGTCAGCTCGGCTACACAAAATCTGGGGGCAAATGATAAACCAGAAATAATCATTTGTTAGTCAACAACAGTCAATGGAAGATATTGTGCAAATGTATAACTCCTGCAGTTCGGCACCAATACCCTGCTGTACGGCCAAACGATACTTCGGTTCTATTCCCCCATCCTTACTAAAGAATATGCCAAGGGTTGCACCTCGGCATCCAACTTCAACCTCAACTTCAGCCTGTGTTCTGCTTCGGACCACTTCGGCCAGTTTCAACATTGCACTTCGACAAAGGGGTAATGCTACTATCCATTGTGGGATCATCAGGCAGAGGTGCAGTTCAAGGAAGAGGTACACCTCACTCTTCAGCTTGTATACGCCAAGGTCACATCAGCCGACCTAGTAGTCACATCTGCAGACCTACCAGTCTTATCAGCAGACCTACAGTGCCATAGGCTTACTGCCCCAAGCAAACATCTTATCTGTTGTCAGAAGCAGAGGACAAGGAAAAACTAACAAAAGCAAGCTAACGGAGACGGAGAAAGGGATCGAAACATTTTCTTCACTTCATCCAGAGCAAACACAACACCAATTCTCTCCTCAGTCAAGAACTGTGAGATTTTCATAAACTCTTCATACAAAATCATATTCTCAGTGAGAATGACCCAAACTGACTTGAGCGTCGGAGGGTTTTACCCGGGGTCACACCCCCGGGACTTCTGATTTCTGCTTCCTTGTGCAGGACTTTTCCAGGAAGCTATTCCAGTAATTTTGTTCCACTCAACTGACGGAGTTTGTTTTGGGTCATCTTACACCCTTGGTGAAGATCCGGCTTCATCAAGGACCGAGTGCAATGAGCAATTCAAGCTCTTTTACCTGGGAGCCGATTTGAAAGATGAACTGTAAATAGGCATTTACTCTCGTTATATTTCTAACTTTCATATTCGGTGCATTATAATGATTGATATTTGAATGGAATAAAAGTTCTGAGTTTAGCTTGTCTCTATTTTGTTGTTCCTGACTTGCCATAAGCTAATCATAAAAATTGCAGAAGTTTCTAACTCTCACAAGTATGGCAAAATCGGATCTTCTAAACTGAGTTGAACAACTGAAATTGAATGATAATAATATCAAACTGCAAAAATCCTAACTAATTTCACAAGTGCGACCACCTCAAGTCTCCTAGGATATGACTGATCTAAACAGTAACTTGAGAGAAATCTGACTAATTTCCGCAACTATGATCACCTGTGACACCCCAATTTGTGTGGAAAATTACAAAAATCTATCAATTTTCACAATTATGATCACCTTGGATCTTTGAGCCGTGTATAACAGTATAACTCCCTGAAATATAGTATAATAACCTATTAAAATATATTTCAAGTTGAAAAATCCTTACTATTACTGATGTCGGGAAAAGGCACTGTGTTTGTCATTTTACTCAGTGTGAGCTTTTTTCTTAGGATCAGCTTAGCCAGTCTTTCGATAAGCCAGGCCTTTTCCAGACATGTCCTCTGAGATTTGGGACTCTCCTTGCCCAGCTGGCAGAAGAGACGATCTTGCTTTTGCCCATTAATAAATGCTGTAACTATGACTTCATCATTGCAATCTCTGCCTTCAAGAGACTCATCTGTGAAACGTTACATATATTGGAGAATAGACTTCTCGAATCTTTCTCGCAAGGACATCAAATGTGAAAAGTGTTTTATGAAGGGTTTTGAGGACACAAAATGTGTCTTGAACCTTTGGACAATCTGCCTGAAAGAATAAATGGATTGAGAGGACAACTCTTGAAACTATCCATGGGCTTTTTTCCTCAATTATACGGGGAATGTCTTGCAGCTCAGAGGATCCGGTACATTCTTCAAATTCATCGCTATTTGCAACTAGAATAGGTGATCCATCAGGTACAAGGTGCCATCATATGTGTCAATCTTAGGCACCTTGAAGTTGTAACCAGTAATAAAATTTGCAATATCTTCAGAAAACGGACTCTATTGCATAGCATGCATGCTCCTGGTAGCCTGAGATGACTCATGTCTAGAATCTCCATGGTAGTTATGAGAAGTTAATGCCCGATGTACGTACTTAGAGTGATTTTAACTCCCAATAGCCTTCTTCTAGAAGGGAGATAATCAGTTTGAGGCTTTTTACCCTTGCTTATGACATTCGTCAGGAATTCATCCTTCGGTCTGTAGGAATATTCTTCAGATTTTTGCCTTCCTTGGCAGTCGTTAGGAAGGTCTTTGACTGCACACATCGCATGAGGAGTCTTTCCTTTAATTTGTAGCACCACGGCTTGAAAAACACCCATCTACAGCGCAACATACTGTATGGCTTCCATATGTTCTTCATGGGTTATCCTAGGTTTGCATTGTGGCGTTCAACCTTTTTGTTGAAATCATGCTCCAACAGATTGTTGGGGCCTCTATTTCTATGATAGTGGGAAGATTCCTCACCATCATATTGATTAGTTCTACCTATTCTGGATAGTTTAAGTGTTTTTGGGTCAGAAAAATATGAAAATAAGACCCGGCTGGGCCCTTATTCTAGCGCCAAAATGGCAAAGTTGGGTCTGTCTTTTAGACCAAAAGATGACACATATAGAAAGTATATGGAATGTGTTGCTAAAAATCTGCTCAAATCAACAACGTTAGAAGACCCAAAGCTGTTGTTTCGGGAAAAATCCTCTGATGTTTAAGTCAGTCGGGGGTTGTTCCATGTTTGATATTTAATGTATGTCAGAATTTTAGAGAAATCTGTCTCTTTATGGAAATCTTGTGTGTTTCAAGAAGAATGTTCTTTGTTGGATGTCCGAATGTGTTCCAACATGCCTTATGTTTGGTGGTAATAATTCTTTGTACTCTTTGACTGGTTGATGCATGCTTGGGGCTGTCAGACATTGCTAAGTGTTTTTTTTCATACTTGTGCATGGTGGCCAAGTGTCAGTAAGATGGAACTATATGTCGCAGTGCATGGAGTTGCTACATGCATGGCGAGGATTGCCTTAGCCGAGCCGAGCTGACTTGCCTTGGTGCGCTAAAGGCCCAACTGAGATGATTTTTCGTGTGGGTTTCTGTGAACATTTTGGCACGACCATGTGATACCTGTGGCTGACCTGATAGCTATGGCAAAGCTGATGTGACCAAGGCCAGTGGCACATCATGCGTCGATGGCTGTGCGGAGTTGAATCTTAGACAACCTGCATCCTTGTGAGGTCAGTTTCAGTTGGTACTGACTCTGTGAGAGCCGACCTGGTTATACTTAGGTTTTTTGGATGTGTAGATTTTCATCTCATTACCATTGTTTGCTTGAGATTCTTCTTGATGATTTATGAGTTCCTCACATGCGGTGGGGATGGGAGGTGAAGTAGCTGTATGTCTTTATGGACTACATAACTTTTTTCAGCCCTTTATTATGTATTCATGCTCTGCTCTGTTTTTCAGATGAAAACGCTAATTGATTCTTGGTATTTAAAGAATTGATACAATAAGGATGCTTATGCTATTATTAGCATGAAGTTGATTTTGCCTCTAAGTAGATGAGGTGCGTCTTTTATTGGCATTGACTCATTAAATATGCGACCAAATCTTTGTGACTGACGCAAAGACGTTCTGTCAAATATTTTCAACCTGCAGGTTTTGCTCAAAGTAATTCTTGGGATTGCATTGGTCTAAACTGGATATATGAAGAGCTTTTGATCAACAAGGTACCTAAAAAGGATGATAGGAAGCTACACGAGTCCAACTGAAATCTCTGCAATGACCAAGACTCATGACTCATGGTAGTCAGACTATAATAATCACTAGGTTCATTAGATTACAGGACGAAAAGATGCTGGTCAACTTGAGACCAGATATCCTCACCCTCTTTTCCTTCACTCTACTGCCCACCGCCCGACACGTGGCAGCAGGGGGTTGGTGAGGCTAGATGAGGGTCACACACGCATCTAGCATCATCACCTTCGCTGCTGCCACGTGTCGGACGGTGGACAGTGGAGTGAGGGAAAAGGCGGACAGGAGATTCCATCCCTGTCAACTTAGTAGAGATCACATTTTTGTGACAGATAAAGTTACTCATAGTGAAGCTTTTAAGGGTAAAGTTGCCCACTGAAACTTGCAAAGGGCCAAAAGACGCAAGCTTGAATTTATAATATAGTGTGTTTCTTCTAGGGAAACAAGTATTTTTCATTTTACTTTTTTTTTTGATGATGGAAACAGGTATTGCTAAAGAACACATTAAAGAAAACAAAATGAAAATATTAAGCTATTATATATCAATAAAGAACACATTATATATCACATTAAAGAACACATTATATATCACACACTGATTGTTACATCATAACAAATACAATCAGACTATGGCACCAAAAACCATCTGATTTACTAGTGACACTCTGACAAAAAAAACTGTCGGAGATTCCCATGATGGGATACAACTGCTCTCCTAGGACACAAATACATAGTATATTCTCATGTTGAGATACAAAGCCTCACTCGTTACCCCCACAAGTAAGATAAGGTGCTTAATTAATCAAGTCAAAAAGGAAAAAATAGATTCCTGATCAAACAATATTCCAAGAATATTCAACAGGTGAAATCACAAAAAAGTTCCCCATTGATATATATATATATATATTATATATAGTCAGCCCAAGTACTTAGGATAATGACTCCATGAGAATATCTATGGGTCCCATATAGAGTCACGAGGAGTTTGTTCATAGTAGTCATTCATGTATTCATGCCCATAGGAATCAAAAATGGCTTGCTCTTCTGAAAAACTCGAACCGGCCATCCCAGACCATGTCATTTCATGGTTTGGGGACTCGAATGGCAATTCCAAGATTGTCTGGATTTGCATGGGTGAGAGGCCGACGGTGACTGGACCTTCAGTCATCGTCGAGCTCTCACCAGCGTAATGTCCGCTTGCATTGTCATCCTTTTTGAGGAGCAATGAGGCCTGATACGCAGCCAGACGTATGTCGTTTGCGCTGGAGGTAGCCGGCCTGGGAAGACTATCCACCAAGTGAGGAAAATTCAGGCGAGCACCATGTCCCCTCAGGTGAAATGCAGCTGCATCATAGGCTACCGCCGCCATTTCCGGCGTCTCGAAGCTTCCTAGCCAGATTCTGGTGGCCTTTCCAGGCTCCCTTATCTCTGAAACCCATTTCCCCCATTTTCTCTTCCTTACGCCTTTGTATTCAGAGGAAATCCCGCCTTCTTTCGTCTTCTTCTCCTCCATTGCATGCATTACGCGGGAAACATAATATGTATTCTAGTGAAGTGATAAAGGAGTAATACAAAGATTCTTTGGTAATTAAATTTGGATTAGACACATGCGTATATAAAGGACTCCTAGATCAATAAATTAATCATCGTTGGTTGGGGGAGGGGGAGGGGGGGGGGGGCTGTGTGTGTGTGAAGATTCGGAGCTTCCAAGCAAGTTCCCTGTCGGAGATTTTTCGCACTTGAGTAAGAAGTGGAGATCAAAACTTTGCTTAATTACTTAAACAGTTTAAATAAGTATTCTTTTCACTGTGGATGTCTGTTCTTTGTTTTTATATGTTTCAAACATCAGCTTGATTCACTTGTTTATTTTAGATAATTAAAGCACGCTAAAGTACTCGTACTTTAACTTTGTATAAAAAGGGAAATCATATTTTGTTTGATAGTGTTCGTCCGAAGTGTTTTTTTTTTGTTTGATAGTGTAAGTTGCGTGTAGAAATAAGTTCAGCTGAGGTGTGCCAACGTGAACTGAAGAAAGCAGACCTGGACAAAGCTGTATCGAGCTGAAACTAAAGAAAGCAGATCTGGACAAAGTTGTGCCGAGCTGAACTAGGCCGACCTGGACAAAGGCCTGAACGAAGATAGAAAGTGACCAAGTCAGTCAGCCGAGCTGACCTGAACAAGAGAACTGAACTAAAAAGACAAAGACGGAAGGAGCAAGAACTAAAGGAAAGAAGACGAAGACAAAGTGAAGAAGTGTTGAGCGAGGTGACGAGGTGAAGCACGATCAAGGCAGTAACGCAACAGGCTGAGCTGCCATACTTAGGCGTGTAAATATTGTAACTTAGAATAATTTCACTGTACATAGCAGAGCTGCGCTAGTAACTAGCCGTTACCATTAATGTTAGATTTTACTATAGACCACTGTAGATGGACAGTAACCACTGTCCAAGTGGTGAAAAACAGCCGTTAGAGTTAGAATTCATCCCCCTACTAAAAGAAAACAACCCTGTAAATTATCTTTAACTTGAATGAATACAAATTTTTTCAATTCTCAACGTTGCGACTTATTGTATAGGTTATGTAGGCTTATCATATAGGTTTTGTGGATTTTTTTTTGTGTAGGTTTGTTGGAAGAACACCATTATTGAAGGACCAAAGAAGCCCTTCTATAAAAACGATGCTACAACATAAATCAACTCGAACCTTAAACTCGTACAGCTAAGAAGTCAATGATAGAAGTTACTTAAGAGAACACTACATTGTTTGTTTGAAGGTCGAATTTTCAAAGCCAGAAGATTGATCCACTTTCGACCTTTTACAAAAGGTTAGTGAAGTTGAAGTAATGTTCATTTGACTTTGTGACATGAAAATGTTGTGATGATTCATTCAAGTTAAAAAAACATTTACAGGGTTGTTTCCCTTTTATAGGGGTTGTTTTTCTGCTTAACGGTATTATTTTTTCAATTGTATAATGGTTATTGTTTATCTACAGTGTTCCTAACGTTTACAATGGTAACAGCTAGTTACCAGTTCAGCTCGGCCATATGTACAATATAGTTCCAAAGGTATTTACATGACTAAGTATTGCAGCTCTGCTTCTACTCTGCTGCTTGACTGATGCCTCGCCTCGTCACTCAGCTCAGAATTTCCATTCCAGATCTGCTTTCTTTGAAGAAAATATTGCAAAGCAACGATTGGAATTAAGCAAACAGCAAATCAAAGCAAATGCGAATGGAAGGAAAACGAAGAACACAATGTAGAGAGAGAACTCAATGTGTATTGCACAAATCCAATCAAGAAGTACTGCCATTGTACAGTTGGGAACCATTTTTATAAAGCTAACGATTACAACACTTTGAATTTACAAGAAAGGACAGCGGTTATAACGGATTCAGTATAGGCTTCAGGAGCAATCTTGTCTTTTCACTGCATTTATAAATTTTCCCGCGCACATCCTTCTTCCTCCTTCGTTTCTTCCACAACGCGTTGCTGGCTTGTATTTTCACGCGTTAATTGCTGATAGTTCTGAAGTACCTTCCACGTTCAACCAATCACATCGTTTGAATGTTTGTCTACCTCTCGTGATGCACAGTTGCCATTCCTAACCGTTTCATCTTTAGCGAATTTTCACCGTTTCTTCAAGGTGTTCGACAACTGCTCTCCTGTCTTCAGCAGGTTGCTTCTCCGTTTCAACACCCCCCTCAAGCTTTTCTTGGAGTAAATGTTACACATTCCAAAAGCCTTGATCATCCCTTCTAATCTCTTCATGTCCAGGGCTTTTGTAAATACATCTGCCAATTGGAACTCCGTTCTTACTGGCATTTACTTGATGACGCCTTCCTGTACCTTGTCTATTGTAATGTGACAATCAATTTCAATGTATTTCGTGTGTTCATGAAACACTGGATTCTCTGCAATGTGCATTGCACTCTTGCTGTCACAAAATATTTGTTTCTCCATCTTCAGGTCTGCTGCCAAATACAATAGCCATTGAACTTCACATGTCAAGCTAGCCATAGCTCTATACTCTGCCTCTGCTGATGATTTTGACACTGTGGTATGCTTCTTTGCTTTCCATGATACTAGAGCATCTCCAAGAAATACACAATAACATGTCACAGATCTTCTAGTTTCTAAGCACTCAGCCCAATCTGAATCTACAAATGCCTTTAATCTAAGTTGGTTTCTCATAGGAAATATCAATCCTTGTCCAACACTCCCTTTCAGATACCTCATCAACCTATGTGCAGCCCTCATATGGTTAATGGTTGGACAATCTAAGAAATGGCTCAGTTGTTGTACATGGAATGCAATATCAGGTCTTGTGATCGTTAAGTAAATCAACTTCCCAATTAGACTTCTTTAACTACCCACCTCAGTTAATAAGTCTGAATCACCATGTGTCAGCTTCAGGTTTGTATCCATAGGGCTCTTAGCAGGTTTTGATTCTAGAAATCCAGTGTTCTCAAGTAGTTCCAGAGTGTATTTCCTTTGATTGATAAAGAGCCCCCTGTGACCTGGCTATTTCTATGCCTAAGAAGTACCTCAGGTCACCCAAGTCTTTAATCTTGAAGGCTATGTGAAGCTGCCGTTTAATATCCTGAATGGCCTGTGAATCAGAACAAGCAAGGATTATGTCATCCACATACACTAGGAGGATTAACAAGTAACTGGGAGTATGCTTGAGGAAAGTGTATAGTCATTTCTGGATTGTGTAAATCCTGCTTCTAGTAGGAACCTTGTCAACTTAGCATTCCATTTACTACTTGCTTGCTTCAATCCATATAAGGACTTCTGAAGTTTACAAACCATGTTGGGCTGAGGAAGTGTAAGACCTAGTGGTGGCACCATGTAAATCTCCTCATGGAAATCTCCGTGTAGCAAGGCATTGTTGATGTCTAGTTGCTGCAGATACCAAACCTTGTTAGCTGCAAGTGCTAAAACTACTCTGACAGTAGTCATTTTTGCCAAGGGAAAAAGGTGTCTTGGTAGTCTATCCCATATTGTTGTGTGTATCCCTTGGCAACTAGCCTTACCTTGTATCTCTCTACTGTTCCATCAGATTTGTGCTTGACTTTGTACACCCATTTGCAGCTAATAGGCTGTTTACGTGCAGGTAGAGTCATTACAGTCCAAGTGTTGTTAGCTTCTAAGGCGGCTAACTCAGTCTGCATGGCCTCTTGCTAGGCCGGAGAGCTGGCTGCTTCAAGATAAGACGTAGGCTCAATATGCATGTTAGTATTTAATACAAAGGTTTTATACTGAGGTGCCAGGGCTTGGTATGTGAAGCATTTGTGAAGAGAGTGAGGTGAAGTGTAATGAGATGATTCGGGGGTGTGTATTAGTGTTTGAGAATTGCAGCAGTAATCTTTTAATCTGACAGGTGGCCTCCTGATTCTTGCAGGTCTAGGTGAGTGATGAAGAGAAAGACAGATATCAATGCTTGTAATTGGTTAAGGAGCAGTTTGTGGACTATATGTGTCAGGAGTAGAGCCAATTGATGAAGGTGATGATACATATGGTGTTATTATATGGTTGTTTTGTGTTGTGGGAGAGGAATTTGTAGGAAGAGACTTTGGTTCTGTTTGGTTGGTAGGCACAGTTATGTTAGGTGTTAGTATAGCAGAAGGATGAGGGTCTGGTATGACTGAAGGTGTAGTTCCTGAAGAAGGAGGTGACATAGAAGTATTGGTTGGTGATGAAGAATTTGTGGCCAAAGGGAAAACAGATTCATGAAACTCAATGTCCCTATATATAAGAATTTCTTTTGTAGATAGATCCTGAAGAATATATCCCTTTGTGATATAAAATAACCCAAGAAAAATGCATGGTCTTGATCTAGGGGCAAATTTTTCTTTGTGAGGTCTGGTATCTAAGGCAAAGGCGAAACAGCCAAATACCTTGAGGTGTTGGTACTGAGGAGATTTATGATAAAGAAGCTCATATGGGGTTTTGTGTTGAATGATGGGAGATGGAATCAAGTTGATAAGGAAGACTGCATGTTGGACACAGAATCCCCAGTACTTTGTGGGCATTCTTGCATTAAACTTTAGAGCTCTTGCCACTATCAAGATGTGCTGTTGCTTTCTCTCAACCAAACTATTCTATGGTGGTGTATGAACACAGCTGGTTTGGTGTATAATTCCATTTGAGGCATAAAACGAATCCATTTTGAATTCCAGTCCATTATCAGAACGTATAACTTTCACATTAGAGTCAAACTGGACCTTAGCAAAAACACAAAATTTTTGTATAATGCTTCTTACCTCTGATTTGTTTCTCATCAAATACAACCAAAAAAATATGCTATATTCATCAACAGTAGTAAGAAAGTATCTTTGATGAAACAGTGTGGGACATTTATATGGCCCCCATATATCTACATGTATTAATGAAAAGGAAGTTTTGGATACAGAATGGTATAATGGAAATGGTAAGCATTTTTGATTGGCTAAGGGGCAAATAGTACAAGAAAATTTCTGATTTGGGACCACTATGGATGAATCTACTTATGGATCTGTTTCATCCTGGCTTCAGAAGGATGGCCTAATCTTGAGTGCCATAGCATGTCATCTAAGTGTGATCCAGGCTCAGATGATACTTTCAGCACTGAATTCACCTTCATGTTCTGAATTCTTGACTCTTTATTCATCAGACTGAACTTAGGATGTCATGTAATTGGTATAGCCCTCTAACAACTTCAGATGAATCAATCATCTTTATGGTTTTCTGCTCATAGATTGCACAGTAGTCAAAATTGAAATATAGACATGTTGTTCACTGATGTGAGCTTTCTGAGAGACACTAGATTGAAGGTGAATGAAGGTATGTAAAGACATTGTCAATGGTGAGAAGGGTATTGAGAGTCACTGTGCCAGCATGTGTGACTCCAACTAATTGATTGTTAGGCAATTTGACTTTCAGGCCGGTGACAGGTTTATATGAATCAAATAAGGCAAGAGAACAACAAATATAATCTGTGGCACCTGAGTCTAAAATCTATGTATTAACAAACTTACATGATACATTACCTACCATCTTACCTGAAGTGTCCTGCTGCACAACTGACATCACAGCATGTCCTTCTTCATCAGCATCAACAGGGACCATCATGGTTTTGGATCCATTCCTCTGGTGATCATGTAATAACCCAATCAATTGATTGTATTGCTCCTGGGTAAGCATAGGTGACATTTGAGGGAAAGAATCTTGTTGAGGCTGTGAACCTGCAATTGGCTTAACATAATCAGACTCCATTTGGTAATTAGGGTCTCCCTGATTATCACCTTCTTGATTAACTCCAACACAATTTATATGTGACCTGGGCTTAAAATCTGGTGGAAAGCCATGTAACATATAACATCTATCAACTGTGTGACCAGTCCAGCCACAGTGAGTGCATATAGGGTTCTTTGAACTGTCAACCTCCATTCTTCGCGGATTAACTCCTCCTTTCCTGAAACCTTCTCCTCTTGGCCTCATTCTTGCAACTCCATAACCCATACTCTGAGGCTTAGGACCGCTGGGACCATAAGCATTCACACCCTGACGTACATTTCCAACACTTAAAACAGAAAAAGGATTACTAGTAAAATTGCTATGTTGACCGCTGTAAACAATTTTCCTCTCATATTCTACTGCCATGGCAAAAATAGTATTTATGTATGGTAATGGACACATCAAAAGCACTTGTGATTTTGGCGCTTCATATTCATCCGATAATCCTTTCAAGAACTTTATAGCAAAATCATTCTCAACAAACTTAGTCACTTGAGCAGAAATATTACAATTACATCTACCACATCTATACGCAGGAACTGACCTCAATACTATCAATTCTTCCCAAACTACCTTAAACTTGGTATAGTATTCTGTCACTGACAGAGTTTCCTGTCTAGCACCATAAAACTCTTCATGTAAATCTGATAAACGAAATGCATCAATATTTCTATATCTCAATTTCAAATCATTCCATTATCTATTGCATCATCAATCCACATAACACTTTGGGCAATAGGGGGTAAAACCGAGTTTATAATCCAAGAAACTACCATGTTGTTGGCCTTGATCTAACTGGAGTATTTACGATCACTCTGCGCTGGCTTATCAATAGTGCATCTACGAAGCCAATTTTGTTCTTGGATTACAGAGCACGTCTGATGGTACGACACCATCCATGGTAATTATGCGAATCAAGCAGCGGCTGGGCCAAGACAAGCGAAGGTGAATCACTCGGATGCACATGTAGAGGATCCTCAGTTGGATCAACAATTCCAGGAGCAATTGATGAAGAAGAAGCCATTCTCATTGATCAATGTTTACGGATCGTCAAAGTTGAACAAGAAATTAATCAAGAATCAATTGATGACTCGATTATGCTCTGATATCATGAAGAAAATATTGCAAAGCAATGATTGAAATTAAGCAAACAACAAATCAAAGTAAATGCGAATGGAAGGAAGACGAAGAACACAAAATAGAGAGAGAACTCAATGTGTATTGCATAAATCCAATCAAGAAGTACTGCAATTGTATAGTTGGGTCCGTTTTTGTAAAGCTAACGATTACAACACTTTGAATTTACAAGAAAAAATAGCGGTTATAACGGATTCAGTATAGGCTTCAGGAGCAATCTTGTCTTTTCACTGCATTTATAAATTTTCCCGCGCACATCCTTCTTCCTCCTTCATTTCTTCCACAACGCATTGCTGTCTTGCATTTTTACTCGTCAATTGCTGATAGTTCTGAAGTCCCTTCCACGTTCAGCCAATCACATTGTTTGAATGTTTGTCTACCTCTCGTGATGCACAGTTGTCATTCCCAACCGTTTCATATTTAGCGAGTTTTCACCGTTTCTTCAAGGTGTTCGACACCTGCTCTCCTGTCTTCAGCATGTTGCTTCTCTACCATTTCAACATTCTTTACCTGAGCTATTCTTTCTCTGACTTGATTACCTCAACCTGATAATAGTCCTTTGTTACCTCAACTTAGTTCAGATTCATGATTGTTCAGCTCTGCCACTCCTATCTTCAACTCAGCTCAGTTGAGCTCATTTCTGAAAAAAAACGTGAGTCTTCATGAAATTGTCATTTCAAAATACAATTCAAAACTTTTTCACTTAGCCCAAATGAAAGAATGTTGTTGGTGCATATGAAAACATTTGGAGATAGAATACTTGCACAAATGTAATGATAAAGTTGTTTTATTTTGTTGGTACCTCACATCTTCTCTTCATATCTTTCAACAGTAAAAATCTTTTAAGATTTGACGTTCATCTTCCCTGTCGGCTCTTAAGTCAACTCTAAAATAATCTATAGTACATAATGGCAAGTACACGTCCGATTCAACCAACATATGAATTTATCAAAAGAATCACCTTTAACTCGTCCTGCATACATGTATTTGTGTATGCAATATAATGTCATCTAACCAAAATCACTATACTCTTTTTCCTCAAACAAATCAAGTACAGTAATATTTGTACATGTGTGCTTGTAACAAAAGGAGGTGGTTTTGTGCCGTGCGAGAGGGCTGAATAGTGGATAGTCGAAGAATGACAAAATTTATTGAAATCCAACTTGCAGCAAAAGACCGCCCCGAGAGCTCCCATTGGCCCAGCTCCAAAGAAAATTGTGAAGGATGCAAATCAGAAGCACAGCGACCTGCAGTGACCCACACAAGGTGTCTTCCTGCAAACCAGGCATTCGGCCTAACAGCAGTGAAACACCCACACTGTGCGTGTCTCTGGATTCGAACTCTTGACCTCTTGAAGCAAATCATAACCCTAATACCAACTAAACTATGACATGGGGTTTGAATTACTGTTTTCTTAAGAAAAGACGCCAAAAACTGAAAGAAGAGAAAGAAAAAGTAGAGTAACAGCACCCTTTGCTGACCTATATAGACACTTTTGAAGTATAAAATTTTGAACTTAAGTAAAATCCTGTTTGCATTTACCTTATTACAATAGTAGAACATATATTAATTCTGTCTAACCGGCTCCTTGTCAATTTAATCCTTTAATGTAAAAGTCCTTTATTTATTTGTAAGCGCTGGGCCGGGGGGACTGGGTAAGGGTTCGGTGGTGGTTGTGATTAGATGTCAACGTCCTTTGTTGATGCGTTACAGTTCATCGGAGAAGGAAACCTCCCACCTCAACTACTTTCTTACGTGCATATAATCTTTCGTTTTTTTACTTTGAAAGGCACTGCCCATGACACGAGTGACCAACTCCGGTCTGGATAGTGGAGAATCCTGTTTTATCTTTATATTTATATTAGTTATAAAAAATTTTGTGAAAGATGATTTGGATATTAGAAAAATATATGACTCTGAGCGTTTTTACTGTTATCTCTAAAGAACTTCGTGAAAGATGATTCGAGTATTGGAAAAATATAGAAAGAAAGAAAGAGTATACATATGTAGATACATACATACGTACATGTATGTGTGCGTGAACATATGTATATATATATATACATATGTATATATATATATACATATGTATATATATATATATACATATGTATATATATATATATACATATGTATATATATATATATATATCTGTGCGTGTATACACACGTACGTATGTACACACACACACACATATATATATGCACGTATATTATCTTTTATACCGATGAATTTTCACATATAGGATTTACATATGCTAATGTAAATACAAACATTTTTTTTTGATAATACACATCTTTATTATTTCTACGTCATTGTTGCATTTTATGGTTAATTTTTGATTATTGATCAAATAAAAAAATATGTATTAATAAAAAAAGAATGTGTATTTATCAATGACCTTTAGATTTACAACGAAAATAATGTTGTTTATGGAAAATTTGTAATTATTTAGTTTGACTGAGAAAAGACACGGTTAAAAGTAAAAAAAATGGGATAACAACCAAGCAAAACCCATTTACCTAATCCTCAATTAGAAAATCTTTCTTCTGAACTCCAACAAAATGATAACCAAGTAATAAGAAGAATTTTGTGAAACCGTATGTTTCATTGATTTATTTTCAGTATACTTTTTTCTCTTCTTATACAACTACTCCTAGTATATACAAGGTAAATAATCAATCAATCAATACAATCAATCCCTATAGTTAAGTCTGCACAATCTCAATCTACTACCACTAACGAAAGTAAATATTTTATTCTCTAATACTCCCCCTCAAGTTGAGCATGAGGATCTTCAATGCCCAACTTGACCAGTGTCTCGTCAAACGCCCTTCCTGCCACCACTTTCATTAGGATATCCGCCAGGTGATCTTCACTTGGTATAAACGACAACTCCACCACATTATCCTCAATTTTTTCTTTTATGAAATGTCGATCAATCTCGACATGCTTTGTTCGATCATGCTGTACAGGATTCTCTGAAATACTGATTGAAGCCTTATTATCACAAAACAGCTTAGCTGGGGTCAAGACCCCAAAACCTAAGTCCACTAACAGCTTGCGCAACCACAATATCTCCATTATTCCTTTGGCAATCCCTCGAAACTCTGCTTCTGCACTGGATAAGGCCACCACCTTCTGTTTTTTACTCCTCCATGTGACCAAATTTCCTCCTAATAAAGCAAATTATCCAGAAGTAGAACGCCGATCTATCAAATTTCCTGCCCAATCGGCATCTGTATATACCTGAATGTCTAAATGTCTATTATTCCTGAACCATATACCTCGTCCAGCTGTTCCCTTCAAGTATCAAACGATCCTCATTACGGCTTCCATATGATGGCTCTGAGGTCTGTACATAAACTGACTCACAAGACCAATGGCAAATGCTATATTCGGACGCGTATGCACCAAATATATTAGCTTTCCCACAAGTCGTTGGTATCTCCCACGATCGGCATCAGGTTTTTCTTCTTCAAATGACAATTTCTAATTTACCAGCATTGGCGCACTAGCAAGTTTGCAATCTACCATACTAACCTCTGCAAGTAGATCCAGGATATACTTTTGTTGGGAGATGAATATCCCACGGTCCGAGCGCGAAACCTCAATTCCCAAGAAATACCTTAAATCTCCTAGGTCCTTCATTTCAAACTCCATGAACAACTGTTGTTTTAATAATGCCATCTCCTGCATATCATCTCCTGCAATGATCATATCATCAACATAGATTATGAGACAAGTTACCTGAGCTCCCTTTCTCTTGACAAATAGCGTATGGTCAGCCTTGCTTTGTTTGTAGCCCTGTTTCTTCATGAAGGCTGTGAATCTTCCAAACTATGCTCTGGCAGACTGTTTGAGTCCGTACAGTGATTTTTTAATCGACACACTTCATTCTCTGCAAACTTATCAGTGAACCTGGGAGGCGCACTCATGTATACCTCTTCTTTCAACTCCCCATGGAGAAACTCATTTTTTACATCGTACTGATGAAGTGGCCAGGCTTTTGTAGCTGCTATCGAGAAAAAAACCCTGATTGTGTCAAGCTTAGCCACGGGTGAGAATGTCTCTGTGTGGTCAACTCCATGTGTCTGAGTATATCCCCTGACAACTAATCTCGCTTTGTATCTCTCGATACTCCCATCCGCCTTATAGTTGATCATGTACACCCTTCTGCATCCTACTAGACTTTTCCTATTGGCAGTGGAACCTTATCCCAGGTACAGTTTTTATATAGTGCTTGCATCTCTTCTTCCATCGCCTTGCACCACTCAGGTTAACTCAATGCTTCCTCGACCGTTCTGGGAATTGTGGTCTCACATACTGAGGACAAGAACTCTTTAGCTCCAGCTACTGGATACACTCCTCCCTTGGACACCTTACTTGGAGAATAACTTACTGGGGGCTTCCTCTGTTATGCCGTGGTTGTAATGCTCTGCCCTGGTCTGCAGGAATGTTCCTATCATCCTGAGTAATTTCACATATAACAGGGTTTGGGCTGTAAAGACCGTTATGAATATTATTCAAATCAGAAGATGATAAGGAGGTGGATACTGGTAAATCAAGAAAAGATGATACCTAGTCGTGCGGGGTATCCGCTTGAAGGGACTCGTTGATCGGTGGCTCAGAAGTATCTCCCGTATCTCCATCGCCAGGTAAGATACAGTCGGCGTCACCTACTTGCCGTATTTGCCCCGCGGCACCACTATAGTTATGAAGCCAATCGTAGGTCTCACTATATGTCTCCCCCTGAGACCAAGACTGGGTAGAATAGAAATATTCATTTTCGAGAAAGGTACAGTCCATAGTGATATGGATACGATGAGTACGAGGATTGTAACACTGGTACCCTTTTTGAGACAAAGCATACCCGACAAAAACACATTTATCGGTGCATGCGTCTAATTTTGAGCGTTGAGAGGAGGGGATGTGAACAAAATAGAACAACCAAAGATTTTGGGTGGTAGTGTCATGACAGAAGGTACCTCAGTATGTGTGGTGAGTACAGACAGAGGAGTACGATGATCCAAGATTTTGGTAGGTAAGCGATTTAGAAGGAATGTAGAGGTAGCGACAGCTTCAGGCCAAAAATATTTTGGGACAGATGACTAAAGCATCATGGCTCAGGTCATTTCAAGTAGGATACAATTCTTGCGTTCGGAAACGCCATTTTGTTCTGGAGTATGTGAGCAAGTAGTCTGGTGAATAATACCATGGTCCCGAAAGGAAGTCTTTAGGCTATTGTTGACGTATTCGCATTCGTTATCTGAGCGGAAAACTTTAATATTCGTGTGAAACTGAGTAAGAAGCATATTATAAAACTGAACAACTGTAGGGTAAACATCATACTTATTTTTTAGGAAGTAGATCCATGTCATCCGGGAAAAATCATCAACACATGTAATAAAGTACTGATAACCATGAGTCGTAGCATGTGGGGATGGCCCCCACACATCAGAGTGTACCAGACTAAACAAGGTGTTGACTCGAGTATTAATTAGGTTTATAAGTAGACCGATGATGTTTAGTGCGCAAACATGTGTCACAGTCTAAAGTAAGTCCAGAATGAGACAATGAAGGAAATAACAGTTTCATGTAACCTAAGGAGGGGTGACCAAGCCGACGGTACCATAATCATAGTCGGTGCTGAGCAGTTCCGGTGGCAAGATTGGACTGGCCCGGTTGTACCACATCTGTGATGTAGTACAATCCTTCCTTCTCAATGCCACGCCCAATGATTACCCTCGAGCAAATATCTTGTAACATGCAGAAAGAGGGATACATAAGTACAACACAATGTATTTCACATGTAATTCGACTGATAGATAGTAATTTTGAAGATAGTCCTGGCACATAAAGGCAATTATTCAGCCGTAAATCAGGAGTAATGGATATGGTGCCACCTCCGGAGACCGGAATAAGTGCTTCGTTAGTAGTTTCAATAGGTGTTTTGCTCGGGTCTGTCCAATGAGTAAAGTCATTGGGGTCATTAGTCTTTGTGTCAGTTGCACCACTGTCAAGGATCCAAGTGGAGTCTAATGAAGCAGTGGCACAAATATAGGCCGTGGATGATTTAGTGGATTTTAGGTGGTTTGGGGTATTTATGGAATTTTGGTTGGAATCAAGGGCGGATGTAGATATTTTATAAGTGGAGGGTTTAAACTGACCGTTTCCAGAAACTGGAGGGACTTCGGTCAGCTTTGTGGAAAGGTTAGGAATCGGATCTGAAATATGTGAAACTTCAGGGATGAAAGAAACAATTCCTGCAGGGGTACTTTGGGAAATTTTAGACAAAATGGGTCTGAGTTAAAAACCTCAACCCTTTTACCAGACGTCTTCATGGGTTCTCCATGTTTGTTCAGCGGACCAGAGTGTATGGCAGCACCACTTAAAGAACCAACTCTTTCCCGGCAAGTCTTGCAACTCGTTCCACTCGAAACAACAACCCGGTCTGGGTCCACATAAGCCGACTCAGCGTCTTCCGCTTCCCCAATCATCACCCCAGTGCCTTTCCTCCGCCTGACTCCTCCCCATTCTGAACCTGGGCCCTGCAGCCTCTCCCTTCGCCTGACGTCATGATTGCCCGCTGCAATTGCAACTGCAGCGCCGCCGTGTAATTCTCGTGCATCCTCGCTTTAGCTTGCCAAGCTTGAGCCTTTCCTTTCGTCTGCTCAGGACGGGCAGATTTGGAGTTTCTCCGGCCTCTTTCCTGCGTAGCTCCTCGTCCATGTGTTGTTCCTGGGTCTGACATGATTTTATGTTTTGTTGGTGAACAGGTAGAGGAAAGAGCTGAAACTGCATTGGTCAAAGCCAAAGTAATGGCTGAGAAAGGTCTGCCGGGAAAGGTATTGGCCGGAATCAGGTAAGTTAAGACAATGATGACTGAGTTTCTGAGCCTATACTCAAAACAAAATGCTTTAATTCTGGTATATCGGGTTAGGATCGAACCCGCTCTGATACCATGATAACCAAGTAATAAGAAGAATTTTGTGAAACCGTATGTTTCATTGATTTATTTCCAGTACACTTTTTCCTCTTCTTATACAACTACTCCTAGTATATACAAGGTAAATAATCAATCAATCAATACAATCAATCCCTATAGTTAAGCCTGTACAATCTCAATCTACTACCACTAAGGAAAGTAAATATTTTATTCTCTAACACAAAAGAACTTGCTCTCTTTCGAAACACTGTAAACGTTAGATCTAATTATAATTATAATACAATCTATTCTTTTTTTAAATCTCTTTTACTCGTACATCAACGATATGTTGTATTTACTAGTATTCTTGTTTCTTGGTTTCTATATCATTAAAAAACCACGAACCATATAGAAATCATGAAAAGATCTAAAAAGTAATGAATATATGCATATAGTACATAGTCGTATATAGTGTAAACATTATACAACAACATATAGTCAGTATATCCCAACAACAACAAAAACTATTATTAAAGTTTGGAGAGAATAAAAGACAGACAAATAATATTTCTATCTTAAAAGATTGAGAGTTTGATTCTAGTAATAATAGTGTAAACAACATAAAAAGTAAAATAGAAGAACTGTAAAAATCAAATGGGGGTGAGGATATGTGGCGCCCAGGGTATGATGGGTCGGCAAGACCAATGTCCTAATCTTAGGAGTTAAAAAGTAAAAGAGTTGCAAGAATTTGGGACAATCTGAGACGCGGTTTCATGATGCGACAAGCATTCAGATTTCTTCTCCTATCATTTTGCAAAAAATTCGTAAAGAACAATCTTAGGATATGACAAGTCACTCGTGCCTTTTGTCCCTCAACAAGTCTCTCACTTGTGCATTCAACCATTTTATTCAACTTTCCACTTTGTCCATTGATGATCTCTAAATTCAGCTGTTAGGAAATTTCACTTTGGTAAATAGCAGTCAACGTCGCCTTAATTCCGTTCGGAGAATTGCAGTGTACATCCCATGGCTTAAGTTTCGTTTCGGCCACATGTTAGCTCAGCCAGGTGCCGAAATCAAGACAACTCAGCCATCACTTAATCTAGTCAGAGTACAAACGACGAGCCCAGTCTACATCAGCCGATCTGCTCGGCTCGGCTCGGCTCGGCAGGGCTCTGGCTGTTCTTATCTCCTCGGCCGGACCGCCCATGAAGCACTTCAGCTCGACCACCGTGTGCTTAGACAGACTCTTGCCACTCAGCAAGCTTAGCCCCTCAGCCCAACACGTGGCGCCACTTGGCCTTCATGCAACCTGAAACTGCCAACAGCTTTATTTCCACATGTTAACCGTACAAAGAAGAATCGCCAGCACAGCAGTCATCATTCTGCCGCGTGGAGGCCATGAAAGCAAGAATGGCCACCAAGACAGCCAGGTGTCATCACTACCTTCATTCTAAGCCACGCAGCTTTCAGCTTGAACAGCTATAAATAAGAACTTCTTCAGCAGAAGCTGGACCAAGTCTTTTTGGAATCTCAAGTTTGACCCATCTCCCAGATAAAATATTCTTAGCTCGGCCAAAGCTACATCCGACCTCATCCAAACAAAACAGTCATCCTCTCTGAAAGAGAGGTCTAAACAGGTTCTTTACAACCTTTGCTTTCAGCATAAGCTACATACAAAAAATGCTCATAATTGACTTGAGCGTCGGAGGGTTTTTCCCAGGATATTGACCCTGGGTCTCTAACGTTACCTTTTCTTCTCAGGTTCTAAGGGCGAACTCTAACGGAGAGCTGACGGCATAACACAAGGATCACATCCGATCCACCTGGTGAAGATCCGACTTCATCATCCATGGACTACATTTTTATTTTAAGTGGGAGTGTGGGGAGAGAACTATGCAGTATGCACCTTTGATTGCAAGTTTTTGGAGTAAGAAATGAACTCTTCACTGTATCAAAAACCGTGGGTCACAAACTTTACCTAGACGTATAGGTAGACGTGCAATATGTGTCATAATTAAAAATCTATTGAATTAGCACAATCAACAATGTATGTCTTAGAAGTAGTGCTGTTCAACGAACCGAACAATTTGCGAACTGTTTGAGTTCGGTTTGTAGTCGGTTTGTATTCGTTTGGTAATTGTCTCTAAACGAGCCGAATTCGAACAGCTGTTTGTGTTCGTTTACTAAGACGAGACGAACTATTCGGTTCGTTTAAACAGTTATAGTGTTATCGAGCAAAACTCGAACCAATTTTAAAGTTTGTCCAGCTAAACGAATCGAGCCGAATAGTACGTTTAGCTAAACGAATCCAAATTCGAGAACCTAGTACTCGGTTCCGCTCAGTTCGTTAACACCCCTACTTAGAAGGTAGACGTGTAATATGTGTCATAAAATTCTATTTATTTATTATAATACAATAGATAGACGAACTCAGTAGTTAGATTAAACATATTATCTATGTTTCGTGTGTTCAAATTTAATATTTAAGTTTAAAATCACGCAGTTTTGTTGAAAAACACATTAGAAAAGATGCGTATAAAGTATAAACTGATGCCGTTTTTATACACCAAGAAAACTCTTGCAGCCTACTAATTTTGTACTCACACTGGACATCCAACTTGGGCGTTCACGTATAACATAAGATAGTTTTATTGGAAAAACATCCTAAGTAATGGTGGTCTATTTCTTTCTATTTCTTTTCTATATATGATATGAAAAGTTAAAAAATCATCATATAATAATCCAAAAACTGCAGTAAAAAAATAAAGAAGGTTTTCTGCCATGGTGAATAGATAGGTTTCATAGCTCTTTATTACCCATGTATACGCATCTGAGATTACAGAGACAAAAGGATTTGCCCAAGATCGCCTAAATCCATGAGATCTAGGTATCACTGTCAATGGGGTCTTGATCTTGTGGTGCACTCATTTCCGTTACGAGAATGAAATGACGCCCAGCCTGACTCGAGACCAAGACTCCTTACAACTCGCACCAGTAGCGGCACTGAGCGGCCGGTTGCTCATTTCTCATCTAGGTCACTGATTGAAGTTGATTCAGTCTCCACTTGCTTCTTTCTCATCTAGCTCACTAATTGAAGTTGATTTTCTTAGACTAAAACTATCTACGTATCTAACCAACTTGAATCTGAACTACGATTCATATCACGTCTTACCCAAATCGAATTTCCTTTGCATGCCATATGCGCTTAGACTTCACTTTTTCCCGTTTTTTCTTCCCCGTCCAATCTTTTTTTTCCTGTAAAAGATTCAATTTTCACTTGTTTCTTTCTCATCTAGCTCACTAATTGAATAAGATCAAGTTTTTTTTCCTAATTCTTATCTAGCTCACGATTGAATAAGATAAAGTTTCTTCAGTTACCTTCGATCCAAGTCATTTCTTTAAGAGAAGTGACGTGATAGTAAATTCTTGAGATGAATCCAATAGTTTAGATATATCCGTACAGATGTTCTAGAATGCGCCTTATTGTGCAGAGTATCATATGTATTTTTATAAATATATTCTACTTTATATTTGATGAAGCTGGATCTTCACCAAGGATCAGAGATGATCCAAAATAACCGTCGTTAGCTTAACTAAATCCGCAAACTGGAAGAACTTTCCGGATTTCCTGCACAAGGAAGCAGAAGTTAGAGGTCCCGGGGGTTTGATCCCGGGTAAAACCCTCCGACGCTCAAGTCAGGTTGAACCATTCTCACTGAGATATGATTTCTGTTTGATAAGTTGAGAAAATCTCACAGTATTTTGGTTAGGAGAGTTTTCTGTATTAGCTTGTGCTTAGGAAAAATGTTTCGATCCCCTTTCTCCGTGTTCCCTGCCTTGCTTTTGTTCATTTTCTCTGACCTTTGCCTCTGACAGCGGATGGAACCTTTACTTGGGCAGTAGGACTATGACCTTATAGGTCTGCTGATGGGACTGCCAGGTCTGCTGATGTGACCTCAGCGTACGTAGGTTGTAAAGTCTGATGTATATCCCTTTTTTATGCTGCACATCTGCCAGATGGTTCCACAATTAATGAAGCGGGGTTGTGCTTGACTTCCCAGCCGAGGTGCAAAGTTGGGTCTGGCTGAAGTGAGCTGGAGCACCTCCTTTTAACTAAAACCGAGACTGGAGCTTGGTGCCGAGGTGAAACCCTTAGAATATGCTTTGATTAGAAGTGGATGCTTTGGTGAGCAGTACCTTGCCGAGCTGAAGTGCAATGTGGCCGGGCAGAGGTTCTTTTTGGCCGAACTGCAGAAGTTAATCCCTTAAGCATAAATTTACCGTTGACTGTTGTTGACTAACCGATGTTTGTTTTTAGTTTATCATTTTCCCCTAGATTTTGTTTGGCCGAGTTGACCAGCAAAGGCGGACAAATCTATTCTGGTGAGCCGATGACGTGTCCATTAATTAGGCAGTTATCCTCTTAATTGCGCCGCGTTTCTCATTAACTGTACATTTAACCTCATAATTGAGCTGTCAACTCGCCCTTCAATGTCAGTGCTAGTTTCAACATACTCCATAATTATTTCTCCGGCGGCTGCAATAATCGAGAAGGGGGGGAAACTGAACCGTCGTCCCTTTTTGAATTTCAACTGAAAAGTTGCAACTTTTCATTTTCCTTCTTATAAATAGGGTTACATGCCCTAATTCTTTCTTCTTCCTTTTCTTATGCTCTACAGGCATTATTCTGTTCCTCTTCTTCGTTCTCAAGCTTTCCTCCAGCCTAACTCCGGTGATCCTTCAGCTCTGCCTTCAAATCTCTGTAAGCTTTTCTTCCATATCTATGCCTTCGTTATTTCATCTTCCTCTGACTCCCAGAATAGATCAACTCATTCTTACCCTGCTGATCTGGAGGGTGATCATGAGGTTCAATCTCCCCGTGAAAGGTCAGATTCCAGCGATGACAACCGCCCTCTGAGGCGGTTACGCCACGCTGGTGAACCTTCTTCAGTTGTCCCCACCTCCATAGTACCCCTGCCGTCTATTGACAGGGGTTCATCGTCTCCGGCGGAGCAAAGCTCAGTTTGCACTTTAAAAGCTGCTGATCTTTCCTGCCTTTGTAAAGCATATAGTGTTGATAGGAGTACTTTTGTCCCTATTCTTCCTCTTCCTCACCAAACTGCTTATGATCCACCCGCTGGGTATGAGGCAATTTATGAAGAATATTTCAAATCTGGTTTCAGCCTTCCCATTCCAGCCCCTTTATTCCACATCTTAGATTTTTATAACCTTAGGCTACCTCAGATCATGCCCAACAGCCTGAAGGTAATTCTTAGTTATCTGCTCTACCTGAGAGCTGTTGGGGAGGAATTTAAACTCTCGGTTTTTAGGGGGATGTTTGTGTGCAAGCACAAAGAAAGCTAGTTCTACTTTAGTAGGAGGTATCCTACCAAGGAAATTAACCACGCTATCAACATTCCTTCCATCACTAAGAATTGGAAAAGTCGTTTCTTTTTCATAAAGAACGTAGGATTACCCGAGAGAAATTATTGAAAGTCCGACAACGCAGATAACACGAGGCCAAGCGATAAATCCTACATTGAAGCCTCCAGATTATTGGACCTGCCAATAGCCGTAGATTGGAAAAAGATGGACAGATCGGTTGTAAGAGTTGCCGACCTGGATCACCTGTGGCCAACACACCAATTTCGACCCCTCAGCTCACCAGCCTTAACAATTGTTCTGGGGATGTGACAGAATTTTTGAATGTCACTGATTTCTCTTGATATTTTCCATGTGTTTTGACCAATCTGTTATTGAATCTTGTAGGAGCCATGATGTCTGAAGCTATCAACAAGTTAAAGAAGATGGTTCCTAAGAAGAGGAAGAGAGGGGAAGGGAAGCATTCTTCCTCCGACCAGACTTCTTCCAAGACCTCCTCTGAGGTGCAAGTTCTACCTGCTGTTCCTGCTCCAATCGAGGTTGGAGCCCAAGGTATCAATTCACTTTAGTTTTATCTTCACTAGATTATTTGCTTTCACTTCGGCCTTTTGACCTTTGTTTTTGCTGCAGCTGAAACTTCTGTTGGCCTTACCCATGCTGCAGCCCAAAATCCTGTTAAGGCTGCAGCCAGTAGATAAAGATAGGGTACCTGAAGCCCCCGTCTTGACCCTTCCTACTGCTGCAGAAGCTAGGGCAATTGCACCGCATACTGCATCGCATCCTAGAGTTGCCCCTTCCGCAGGGGTTAACATCACTCAAGGAGAAGATGCTCCCCAACGCCCTCGTTGAAAAGCTCCCCAAGAAGAAGGGGAACCTTCACACAAGTACCGTCGTGGTTGGAAGATTATGACTTTCTCCTTTTCCGACACTGCTGTCCATCCCGGAGTAGCCAGAAAATTAACAGAAATGGCAGTGCTGCCCAGGGACTGGGAACGTTTTGGTACCTAGGACTGGGATTTAGCCCTAAATACTTATCTGACCAACATGTCCTTGGTAAGTTTTCCTTATAATTTCTAACTTTTTCACTTAAGTCATTGAAAACTTTATCTAACTCATATTGGTTGCTGCAGTACTGAGTCCAAGAGTATGACATGCTCAGGAGGTCAGAGGAAATGTGCAACATGGTGGTCAAGCTATCTGAGAGCAACGCCAACCTTAGAAAGGCTAATGATGAGTTGGCAGAGATGGCCAAACCCAATAATACAAAGTTGGAAGAGATGGATGCAGAGCTGTGCGCGCTGAAGTCAGAGGTGCACTCCTTGATCTCTGAAAATTCCAAGCTCAATGAAGGTAAGGAGGAATCCGACACCTGACTGGCCATCGCCAACTCAGAAGTGGACGAACTGAAAGAAGTGGTTGCAAATATCGAGCTGGTGTCTACCAAGACTCAAGCTGAACTAGACTTCTTTCAAAAGGAGCTCAGCACTTGTGAGCAGGAGTTGTCCTCTTGCAAAAATCAAGTGGAAGAGGAGCAAGGAGCAAAAATGATCTGGCTCAGCAACTGGAAGCAGAGAAGAAAAGCAAGGCTGAGCTCATTCTACAATTTGAGCTTCAAGCTGAAGATCTGAAGAAATCTGCCGTTGCTGAGTTCAGAAGATCTGAATACTTTTCAGACAATATCCTGAAGATGCAGAGCTCTGTGCTGGCGATGGGCCAAACCTACGCAATAGATGCATGTTGTGAAATCTATCCAACCTTGGACAAGGATCATCCTCAACTTGCTGATCTCTACAACCCTGAAGCTGAAAGCTTGTTTGATAAGCAGCTGGAGCTATTCAAAGATGGTGCTGATCTCAGAGATGCTGAGGACAACGAAGACTAGGATAGGACTTTCTTCTTTACACTTTTCAGTAATTGTTATAGATTTATTTCTGAATGAAAGTGTCATTTTTCTCAACTTGTGCTCTTCAGCTTGTCTTGTTTTTATTTTCAAAATTCTAGCAAGTATTTGACTTCTGCCTTGACCCTTGGCTCTGCAAAGAATTTATAATATCATTCTTCATAATGCAAGTGCTTGACCTCGGCTCTGTCAAAGGTTCTTGTATTTCCTTCTGGTCTCAATCTTGCTGAGTCTTTCCATAAATGTTTGACTTCGGCATCGACCCTTAGCTCTGTCAAGGGTCTTGTGCTGCTTAACTGGGCTTCAACTCTGCTGGGCTTCAACTTTGCCATTGTTGAGACAAGTTAAAGTTTAAAATAAAGTAAACATGCTACTTCATTTGATTTGTTTAAGCAAGATGTAAGAGCATACTTCGCGTAATTTTAACTCTGGCACTGCCATAAAACACTGTTTTATTCAACTTCAGCACTGTTGATAATTATACAAATGATTTACATTTTTTCTAGTCCTGCTAGTAGGTGATAATTGTGAATCCTGTTCACAAAGATTTGACCCTCAATGGGAATCTGCCTCAGGCCTGCTGAGGTCTTGTTTAATCGAGTCCTGCTCGGCCAACTCAGTCCTGCTGAGGTGGGGTACTTGTAGGGAAATCTGTTCCACCAAGTATTGAGTCCTGCTCAACTAGCTCAGCCCTGCTGAGGTGAAATACTTGCACATCACTGATGCAGAAGTCTTAAATGAATAGAGTGCCAAGTCCTTGGTAAAGTCTTGCCTTCCAAGGTTTGTATCTTGTAAGCTCCAGCTGATCGCACCTCAATTATTCAACAAGGACCTTCCCACTTGGGATTAAAAGTCCCTGTTGATTCTGCATGACTTGCTTCGTTATTGTGCAATACTAAATCTCCTACATGGTAAGACCTTGGTCGTACTCGAGAATTATAGTACTGAGAAATTAAATTTTTGTATTGAGCCATGCAAACATGGGCTTGCTCCCTTTTCTACTCCAACTCGTCCAAATTCAACTGCAGTCCTTGGTCATTTGTCTGATCAGAATAATGATTTACCTGAGCAGAACTGGATCCAATCTCAGCTGGGATGACAGCCTCAGTGCCATAAACTAAGGAAAAAGGTGTTTCCTTAATAGAAGTAGAAGGAGTAGTTTGGTATGCCCACAATATACTTGGGAGTTCATCCACCCAACTTGCCCCAGTTTTGTAAAGACGCTTTCTTAAGCCATCCTTGATTGTTCTATTTGCCAATTCAACTTGCCCATTTGCTTGAGGGTGCGCTACCGAAGTAAATCTTTGTTCAATTTTGAGTTCGGCACACCAAATTTTGACGGGGTCATCAGCAAATTACTTTTCGTTATCTGAGATGAGAACTTGTGGAAGGCCGAAGCGGCATATGACGTTTTTCCACAAGAACTTCTTAATTTGATTCCCCGTTATAGTAGCTAAGGGCTCTGCTTCCACCCATTTGATGAAGTAATCAATGGCAACAACCAAGAATCTGACTGAACCTGGAGCTTGGGGCAGAGGTCCAACAAGATCTATTCCCCATTGCACAAAAGGATAGGGACTTGCGATAGCAGTGAGTTCTTGACTAGGCAGATGTGAAATCGGAGCATGGACTTGACATGCATGGCACTTCTTAACCAGTTCTTCTGCATCATGGCGCAGAGTGGACTAGTAATATCCAGCAAGGTAGCATTTTTGCGCTAACGATCGCGCACCAGAATGGTTTCCACAAATTCCTTGGTGCATCTCTCGAAGGATGTAGTCTCCTTCTTCTTCAGTTAAACACTTCAACCAAGGCTGTGATAACGATTTTTTGTAGAGGTGGTCGTTGAAGAGAGCATACCTTTCTACCTTCAATCGAAGACGTCGAGCTGCCCGCTTATCCTCGGGATGAATTCCATGCTGCAAGAAGCTAACAATCTCATCCATCCAGGTATTTCCATAATCAACTTGCAGCACTTCATTGGCATCATAAGCACGGTACTTTACTAGCTCCACGACTATCTTTTTTTCCCAAAGTGATTGAAGTGGATGAAGCTAGCTGAGATAAAGCGTCAGCTCTCTTGTTGGCCGACCTGGGGATATGCTCAATGCTGAAGTGCTCAAACGTTTGGCCGAGCTGCAGCACTTTAGCCAAATATTTTTTCATGTTTTCCTCTTTAGCTTCATAATCCCCATTGATCTGTGAGACGACCAACTACTAATCACTTTGGAAGATGATTCGTTCTGCCCCCAACTTCCTTGCGAGGCCCAGGCCAGCTATGAGGGCCTCGTATTCTGACTCGTTGTTAGTTGATTCAAAGTCGAAACGCAAGGCATATTCGAATTCCTCTTTGTTGGGGTTGATTATTAGGAGACCTGCTCCACATCCATCTTTGGTGGAAGACCCATCAACATATAGAGTCCAATCATCCACGGGCTTAACATCTTCTTCCACGGATATCCCTTCAGCCAAGAAGTCTGCTAACGCTAGGGCTTTGATGGAAGTCCTTGATTTGTATTGGATGTCATACTCTGCAAGCTCTACAGCCCATTTGGCAGCTCGGCCAGAAGTGTCTGGCCTTGACAGAATTTGTTTCAGAGGCTGATCAGTGACCACTATGATTGGATGAGCTTGCAGGTAAGGCCTGAACTTCCTTGCGGCCACTATGAGTGCTAAAACCACCTTCTCAGCATTGAGATACCTCACTTCTGGCCCATGTAAGATTTTACTTGCGAAGTAGATGGGTCTCTGCACATCATCCTGCTCCCTGAGTAGAACATCACTCACAGCTTCCTTACACGTGGAGAGATACACATAAAGTTCTTCTCCGGGCAGAGGTGAAGTTAGCATTGGCACCTCGGCCACATGGGCCTTTAGCTCATCGAAAGCTTTTTGACACTGCTCATCCCATTGAAAAGCTGTCTTCTTCTTTAGAATTTGAAAGAATGGAAGAGATCTTTCGGCAAACTTGGAGAGAAACCTGCTCAGCGTTGCAATTCTGCCGGTTGACCTTTGCACTTCTTTTACATTCCTAGGGGATGCATGTTTTGTAAAGCTTCAATTTTAGCAGGGTTTTCCTGCACCCCTTCCTTGGAAACCATATATCCAAGAACTTTCCAGTGCGTACCCCAAACGTGCACTTCTTCGGATTTAGCCTCATGTGTGAGTCTCTCAGCACAGTAAAGACTTTCCTTAAGTTCTGAATATACCGATCAAGAGACCTGCTCTTGATAAGCATATCATCAATATAAACTTCCATTATCCGGCCCATTTGTTCGTTGAACAAACAATTGACCAGACGTTGGTAGGTAGCCCCAGCATTCTTCAACCCAAACGGCATAGTTACATAACAATAAGTACCTAACTCTGTTATGAATGCAGTTTTTTTTGATCTTCTTTTTCCATGACAATCTGATGATAGCCCTTGAAGGCATCCAAGAAATCGAAGATCTCATGTCCAAGTGTTGAATCCACTAATCTATCAATCTTAAGGAGTGGGTAACAATCTTTTGGACATGCTTTATTGAGGTCGGTGTAATCTATACACATCCTCCATGATTCATCTTGCTTAGGGACCACCACCAGATTAGCCAACCAGATTGGATAAAGTACCTCCACAACAAATTTTGCAACCAAGAGTTTCTTGACTTCTTCTTCAATGACTTTGATCATTTCTGGAGCAAAATTCCGCTTCTTTTGCTTTATTGGCTTTATCTGAGGATCAACATTCAACTTGTGCTCGACCAAATGTGAGGGGATCCCAGGCATATCTTCGGTAGTCCATGCGAAGATAATTGCCAACTCTCTCAACAGATCCTGCAGCTGAGCTAGCAGCTCGGCCGGCATCCATGTCCCAATCTTTATAACATTTTCAGGTCGGCTCGGATCAAGGGCAAAGTATTGCACTGCATCGTCTGATTTCAAGCGTTCTTCATCTGAGGGTATAAGTTCATCAAGGCTGACCTGCTGAACTGCCTCATTACCTTGGGTAGCAATGGTGTAACAACTCTGTGCTACTTGTATATCACCTTGTATTGTTACCACCCCCCTGGAGTAGGGAACTTCATGCTGACGTGCAGAGGCGATACAATGGCTTCCATTGCTACCAAGGCTGGCCGACCTAGTAGAATGTTATACGTGGACATCTCCTTGATGACCACAAAGTCTATCCATAGACAACGATAGACAGGAGGTTTTCCAAAACTGCAACTAAGTGTGACCAGGCCTGCTGGCCGAACTGCAGCACCAGTGAAACCATATAATGAAGAAGTGACGGGCCTCATCAAAGAATCTGGTAGACCCAGCTGCTGATATACACGATAGTACATCACATTCACGGCACTGGCGGTATCTACATAAACACGACGAACCTCCACAATCTTATCTGGAGCTAAGTGTATACACATGTCTATTACTAAACCTGTGTTGTTGGAGTCCAGTGGAATGGGATCTTCTGGCCCATAAGTCAGCTCCTTAGCCATCTTAGCTCTCTTAGCTGGCGGACCTGATGAGGTTCCCGCAGAACTAGATTCACCTCGGCCTGTATAAGGTGGACCTCTAGAGATGGTATAAATAATGGAGTTGACTTGGGGCCGACCTGCAGCCCCATGCCTGCCTTGCTCCTCATCGTCGTCCGACCTGCAGTGCCGAGGCAGGGATTCTGGTCGGCATTTGTCCTTTTGAGGGTTCTTGTGAAAATCCAACCGATTATGCAGGCGTGAACGTGGGTCATAAAATTGTTTCAAATGACCTTGTTCTATCAACTGCTTAATAGCCTGAGCCAGCTGCCTGCAATCCTCTGTGTCATGCCCGATATCTCTGTGATATCGACAATATAGCTTAAGGTCCTTTTTTCCCCTAGGTCCATTCAGAGGCTTGGGATCGACCCTCAGGCCGTCCTTCTCCATGACAGCCAAAATATTGTCTTTTGACGCTAAAAGGGGTAAGCCCTCCTTACCGCCTTTGCCTCTTCCCCCCATGCGATCGAACACACTGCGTCGTTCGCGGTCCTTTCCTTCACTGCGCCGATCTTCTTTTTTGAAGTTGGATCGGCTTTCTTGCCGAGCTCCTTGCTCAGCTTCCCTTTTCAATCTGTTTGCCTCTTCACCTCGGGCAAACTGATGGGCTTTTTCCAAACATTCTCTCAAGGTTGTAGGTCCCTCTTCGGCCAGTTGGGAGAAGAGGCGACCAGCTCGGAGCCCATTGATGAAGGCAGCTGCTTTCACGCCCTCATTTCTGTCACTGACATGCAGTGATTCATCCGAGAAGCGTTGCATATACTTCAACACAGACTCATCTGGACCTTGTCTCAAAGTCATTAAATGTGATGAGTTCTTCACGAAAGGAGTACTGGACACAAACTGAGACTTGAACTTTTGCGCCAGTTGCTTGAAAGATCCCACTGACTTTGAAGGAAGCTCCTGGAACCACCTTCTTGCTTTTCCCCGTAAATACATCGGGAAAGTTTTGCAGCGCAGAGGATCTGGGACATTTTTCAAACTCATCGCAGTTTGAAACTGGAAAAGATGATCCGTGGGGTCTATTGTCCCATCATAAGTGTCCATCTTTGTCACCTTAAAGCTTTCTGGTGCCAAATACTCTACAATATCCCAGGAAAAAGGACTTTCCTGGACTGCCTGCACAAACTCTTGCCTTTGCTCTTCGTAATAATTTCTCGACCTGCGGTGAACTTCTTCTTCCTTGGGGATGCTTTTTAACGACTTTGACCTTGCGCTCAGACGCTATCTGGCCATAGGTTCTGACTCCACCATTGGAGCTTTAAATCTACATCTTCTGGCATCCGCCATGAAACCTCTAGGGGGTCTGGAGGATTGGTTTTGTGATACTTCTTTAGGATGAAGAGGGGGGGTCTTCATCCATATCTTCTACCTCCTTTTGCTTGCCTTTGAGCTGTTGTACCACAGCCTCAAACACATCCAAATTTTCAGTGACATATTTCATCGCCTTTTCTCTGTCCTCCCTTGAAATTTCTGGAGTAGGATTATGCTGTTCAGGTACCCCGAGAATCCTGTTCTGGGATACCTGAGCGAGTAGTCATTCGTCGTTGCTGGTTGGATGACTCACCCAAACCTTCATGGCGACCTCTAACCATGACTGGATGCTGGCTGTTTTTGTGTTTAGATATTTTACTGGATTGAGGGATTTGGGCCCTTCCTCTAGCACCAAATGATGAAGCTGGATCTTCACCAAGGATCAGAGATGATCCAAAATAACCGTCGTTAGCTTAACTAAATCCGCAAACTGGAAGAACTTCCTGGATGTCCTGCACAAGGAAGCAGAAGTCAGAGGTCCCGGGGGTTTAACCCCGGGTAAAACCTTCCGACGCTCAAGTCAGTTTGGGTCATTCTCACTGAGATATGATTTCAGTTTGATAAGGTGAGAAAATCTCACAGTATTTTGGTTAGGAGAGTTTTCTGTATTAGCTTGTGCTGAGGAAAAATGTTTCGATCCCCTTTCTCCGTGTTCCATGCCTTGCTTTTGTCCATTTCCTCTGTCCTTTACCTCTGACAGCGGATGGGACCTTTACTTGGACAGTAGGACTATGACCTTATAGGTCTGCTGATGGGACCAATAGGTCTGCTGATGGGACTGCCAGGTCTGCTGATGTGACCTTAGCGTACGTAGGTTGTAAAGTCTGATGTGTATCCCTTCTTTATGCTGCACATCTGCTAGATGGTTCCACAATTAATGAAGCGGGGTTGTGCTTGACTTCCCAGCCGAGGTGCAAAGTTGGGTCTGGCTGAAGTGAGCTGGAGCACCTCCTTTTAACTAAAACCGAGACTGGAGCTTGGCGCCGAGGTGAAACCCTTAGAATATGCTCTGATTAGAAGTGGATGCTTTGGTGAGCAGTACCTTGCCGAGCTGAAGTGCAATATGGCCGAGCAGAGGTTCTTTTTTGCCGAACTGCAGAAGTTTATCCCTTAAGCATAAATTTACCGTTGACTGTTTGACTAACGTATGTTTGTTTTTAGTTTATCAATATTTTAACTCCCAACTTATGTGACAAGTAGCTGAGGGATGTCAGTAGCTGAAGGATTTCCGCAGTGTTAGTGTCTTTCTAATGGCAGTGTTGACGGTGTCGAAACTTTAATATTTTTCACATGGTTACATGCCACGTGCCGGCTACAAGCAGCAATGCCTTTATTTGAGGAGAAATATCACACATGACAGCATTAAGACATGAGACACGTAACGATATTAGGTCAAAGCTGCGCGTCGAATTAGTGGGCCCATATGATTGACGGTAGGACATATAAAGTAAAAAATAAAAATAAAGAGATAGTACCATAGGATTCAAGGATATCTTTAAAGACTGGAAGTGATCCAGCTGTATCCGAATGAACTTCGCAGCACCGAGTTAGACTTATAGTGATGTTTCTATTAAACAAATGAATAATGCCAACATTGATAGTGTTGTTTACTTAATCACGTGGTGATTATCAAATAAACACTTTTTTTTTTACTTTTATGTATTGGATTTTATTTATTCATCAACCATATAAAATCTACTTTACATATCTGTATAAAAAAATTCTTCCCTTAACATATATACATCTGTAAAAGTAAATCTTAACGAACATCTTTTCGAAATTTGTTTTACTCAATAAATTCATATGTGTTTCAAATCCAAGTAACATATAAAGATTTGAAACACTCACACCACATATCTGTCCATCTAACTTTACTAGAACATTGTAACACATCTTTCTTTGGAATATGCATGCGCAGGCTTAAAGATTACGAATTGTGAAATGTTATTGGCGCATATAAGAATCCGCCCATGGTGATGAATTTAATAAAATATTGTAGTTTTAACAAAAAAAAATTCAAAATATGGTACGTTATGGGAAAATTTTTGAAACAACTAGGACGTATTTGGAAGTGCTATCATAGAAGTCCCTATATGCATTTGACAGTGTCGTTCAATAGCCACCCCTAGACGACATTCCCAAGCGCATCCAAGGAGATATACTGTTTTCGGACCAGAAAGACTGTTTCTGGTAGGTGTAAAACCAACCAGGCCTGGATTGGCCTTGACAAGTACGTCCTAATGCCTAGACGGCACTGCCAGGTCCGTCGAAGGGCCTAGATGATTATATTTCAATATAGGCTTCTATGGAACCATAAACCCTAAATGCTAAAATTGACATCCAGAATTTCACATTTGACAAAAGAATCCAAGTTCGTTTATTCCGTATGTCTAGGAAGTAACCCATTGTACTAAAAGTTTCAAAAAAAAACATTGAATGAATTTACTCAGCTCATGATGGTAGCTGGCAGAAAAGACAAACATAAAGATAGTCTCGAATTTGTTCGTAGATGGCCACGTTCATATCCGAGTAAACATGGATTTGATTGGGATGCCATAACAATATACAATAATGAAAACCTGAGACAAACACTAACATGGTGTCTACAAACAATAATGTTCACCGTACATTCTGTTCTGGAAAAGGGCCAAAGCAGCACTCAGGAGGGGCCTTCCAAAACCAAACGCACCATCAAATAAATTATGAAACTCGTAAAAAGACCCGCTAGTTAAAGTAAAATTATAGATAGAAGAGTTTAGTCTATGATTTGTGTTGTATGACAACTGTTACGTTATTGTATTGTATGACAACTTTCATGCTTTATGTGTAGTCTTGTTAACTGTATAATTTATTTATTTTTAGTATAACCTAAATAATAATACTACACATGAATTTATTAAATTGAAATTACATCATAAATCTCAACCCTAACCTTAACACTAAACCTAACCCTAACCCTAGCCTAAAACTCTAAATCCTAACTCTAACCCTAAATTCGAGTTAGGGTTAGGGTTAGGGTTAGTTTTATCTTCACATACTTTTTGTATACCAGGTTTAAGATTTATGGGAGTTGCTAATCTTAACAAAATACCCTAACCCTAAACTCTAACCCAACCATAACCATAAACCCTAATTCAAACTCTAAATCCTAAACCCTAAATCCTGACCATAAACCCAAAACCTAAACCCTGATTTACAAAAAGTATGTGAAGTTAAAGCTACAAGAAAGAACTCAAATGGTTAAGACAACAATTTATTTATTGAACACAAACAATATATAGAATACAAAACGTTTATTTCTTCAACTCAAACATTACAAAGAATACAAACAGTTTATTTCTTCAACACAAACAATGCGTAGAATACAAAAAAATTATTTCTTCAACTGAAACATTACATAGAACACAAAAATCTAAACATTATTCTCAAGTTGTTGTGCAGTAGAACAAGTATTACATTTATGACCTACTTACATATATCACACTTTTGATTGTTGTTGTTGTGTCGGTCCATCTCGTCGTGAATACAATTTGATTGCGGTCTACCTCAACAATGTTTTCTATAGAGGGGACCCGGTCGTAAGCTCGATGCCTAATAAGTTCCACCATGATCTTTTTGTCCAAGGCTGTTAGAGTCAATGATGCGAGATGAGAAAGGGCGTCGTTTTTTTTGTTGGCCTACCTTGTGATATGTTCGATCTCGAAAGACTCAAACATTGCCATGAGTTGCTTGACCTTTAGTAGATACTTCTTCATGCAATCCTCTCTTACTTCGTAATCACCGTTGACTTGTGCCACAATAAGTTGAGAATCATTGTGTGATTTGATGTTTTGAGCCTCTAATTTTGGGCTGAGCTCAAGCTGACAAATAAGGCTTTATACTAGACTTAGCTGTTTGTGATGTCGAAATCGAATCGAAGTGCATACTCAAATTCTTTTCTTTTTGGACTTATGATTAGGAGACCTGCTCCGCTACCATCATGGGAAGAGGATACGTCGACATAGGTGGTCCATTGTTTCGCTTGTGGATGCTCATACCAAAATCCCTTTAGCGATAGAATCTGCTAGGACTTGGACTTGATGGAATTTTACGGCCGATAGTGAATGTCGTACTCAGCCAACTCCACTACCCATTTGACTGCTTGGCTTGACGTCTCAGACTTAGACAAAATTTGCTTCAAAGATTGATCAATGACGATCACAATGGGATGAGGTTGAAGATAGGACCTGAGTTTTCTTATAGCGATGGCTAGCGCTAAAACTATTTTCTTAATATTAGTATATATTACCTCGTATGCATGAAATACTTTGCTCACAAAGTATATTGGCTTCTGCACGTTGTCTTTCTCTTTGAGCATAACAGCATTGACAGCTTTGTGACAGACAACTAGATATATGTATATCACCTCACTGGGAATAGGCAAAGTTAAGGTCAACACTTCAGCCAAGTAGGATTTTAAGTCATCAAATGTCTGTTGACACTTGTCATCCCACTGGAACATGGTTTTTTCCTCAGAATTTTGGAAGAAAGAGAATGATCTTTATGCTGACTTGGATAAAAATATGTTCAGTGCTACGATCATTTCAGTTAGTCTTTTCACCTCCTTAATTTGCAATGTGGGTGTATAGCTTTCAGAGCTTCAACTTTGCTAGGGTTAGCCTGAATTCCTTCTTTGGAGACCATGTACCCCAAGAATTTTATACTTCGGACCTTAAATGTACAATTTTGGGGTTCAATCTCATCCTCGAGCCTTAGAGAATGATGAACACCTATCTCAAATTTTGGATATACACATCAAGTGTCATGTTCTTGATGAGCATATTGTCAATGTAAACTTTCATGATGTGGCCAATTTGGTCCTTGAACAAAGAATCAACCAAACTTTTATAGATGGCTCCTGCGTTCTTTAATCCAAAAGGCATGTTGACGTAGCAGTAGGTGCCTTCCTTAGTAATAAAGGAGGTTTTGACTAGGTCTTTCTTAGCCATGTCTATTTGATAACAGCCTTTAGAAGCATCGAGGAAGTCGAATACCTCATACCAACTTGTCGAATCCACTAACTTGACAATCTTCGGTAAAGGATAACAATCTTTTGGACAAGCTTTATTCAAATTTGTGTAATCAATACACATCCTTCAAGATTTGTCGGGTTTTGGCACCACCGCATGATTGGATAGCCATACGGGATAGAGGACTTCTGTTATAAACTTGGCGGCAAGCAGTGTGCCAACCTCTTCCTCGATTACCTTGATCCTTTTAGAGCGAAGTTTCTCTTTTTTTGCTTTACATGTTTGATGCTATCCACATTGAGCTTATGCTCGCCAAGGATGATCGAGATGCCTGACGTGTCCTCGGCTTTCCAAGTAAAGATAACCGTAAATTCTATAACTAATTTTGGAGCTGGCTCAGCAATCCGGGAGGCATGCAAGTTTCAATTTTCATCATATTTTCTTGCCGTTCATGATCCAAAATGAAATCTTTGACCGCATTGTTTAAATCTAATTTCCCCTCCATCGGAGGAATATAATCATCAAAGCTTACGTGCTAACTGGTTATTTTTCCTTTAATTGCTACGGCATAGCAACTTTGGGCCACATGCAAGTTTTTTTGAAAACGTGAAATGGTCTTTCTTGTTAAAAACATTCGATGGTATGGGTTTTAGTGAGCACCTAGTTCATTTAATTGAAAGATGTATATCTTTTTGTGTCATACACATTTTTGCCTAATGGATTGTCTCATGCCTCTTTACTCCCATCTAGGGGTCTCCGAAAAGGGGACCCATCTCGCCTTATATGTTTCTAATGTGTACAGAAGTCTTATCTTGGAGCAAAATGTCATTCTCTGTCTATGATGACTGCCACCGCCTCAGTTCCAAAGAGCATTGTGGAAGACGTAAATCAGGAGCCCAACGACCTCCTATGTTGGATGAAGACTTATGTAGTGATCCATACAAGGTGTCCCCCTGCAAATCAGGCCTTCGGCTTAGTAGCAGAGGAACACTAACTGTGCCTGTCTCTGGAATCAAATTCTTGACCTTTTAAAACAAATATCAACCAGAATACCAACTTAGCTATGCCATGAGGGCTACAGAAGCCTTATCTGCTTTGCTGTTGGAGGCTGAGGTTTGTGGATAAGCATTGAGAAAGAGGGGCCATGTATAACTCACTTATTCTTCGCCAATGACACTTTGTTATTTGGTAAAGCTGAAGAAAGGGAGGCTGAAAATTTAATCCAGGCCTTAGACCTCTACTGCAGTGTCTCTGGACAAAAGATAAACTATGAGAAATGGAGCGTGGTCTTTGGCCCCAACACGCCGGAAGAAGTTAGACGAACTATTGTGGATTGTTTGGGAGTTATAGAGACTTCTTGTCATGCTAAATTTTTTTTACCATCTATTCCCAGAGGGTCAAAATGTGAGATGTTTGCAGAGATCAGGGAGCGAGTGTGGTGCAAGATACGTGGGTGGAGTGAGAAGCACCTATCTAAAGGGAACGAATTGATGATCAAGCTTCAACGCCATACTCTATTTAGTACTCGGATTGAAATTTTCTGTAAGAGGTCAAGAGTTTGATTCAAGGATACGCCCAGTGAGTTCCACTGCTGCGGTTTGCAGGAGACACTGTGTATGTGTCACTGCGTAAGTCCTCACATAACTTAGGAGTCCGCTGGGCTACTGATTTGTATCTTTCACAATGCTCCTTGGGACTGAGACGGTGAAAGTCTCGGAGACGAGAGATTTCATCTTTTGCTCCAAAGAATTGATGATCAAGACGGTCCTCCAAGCTATAACAGCCTATGTCATGTCATGCTTCAAACTACTGGATAACCTGATCAATGAAATTCAGACGATGACTGCTGGCTATTGGTGGAAAAATAAAAATAAAGAAGGCACGGTTATTCAATATATTTTGATATTGAAAATCAAAATTTTGAGATCGATAACAATCTTTTTTTAGTACTAAAACGTTCTTTTGATAGTCTTTTCGAGGGAGACTTCATTGTACGATCCATCTATGTAGATATCATCATTGACAATCTTTAGGTTTTCGAAATAGCGTAAAAAAAAATGCTTCGAATATTGCTATTTGACTCGAAACTCTATAGACATACGATTTTATAAAATTTATGAGAGATCAATGGGCCTACATATACTTTATTTTTCACCGATGGATATATCCGTGATCTCTGATTCATATTTATGAAATTATAAAATATGACAAAAGTTATAAAATAAAAATGGTTCACGCATCAATCCATCGGAAGTCATGAGACCTTCTATCATTCTTTTTGAGACTTTCGTATTTGACTTGTATGATCGGTTTTAGTGCTCAATCAGATTTTCTTAATTCCACAAGAAAAAGAAAATCAGATTATGTTACAATTGCTGATCGATTTACGTACTTCTCAAGAATGTTAATGAACAGAGGTACAATGAAACCGACTTTAATGTTATAATACTCCAATAATAGAGAGCTGGCAGTCTGAAACAGATGGAACCAGTTGTCATGGATGTTATATACTTCCTTTGTCATATTTTATTACTCAAGCATTTCTTTTAATATTTTAAAGAATGTTTATTTTGCATTAAGAAGTACCAGAAATAAATGAAGGGATTTGGGGACTGAGGACGTAGGAAGGGGGTTTTGGGGCGGAAAACGTACGGAGGGGTTTTCAGGTTCCTAGTAACTTCAGTGTCACAGAATTTACAATGTTTAATTAAGAAGTGGAATTTTTTAAACAGAAAAAGGCATACAGTAATCTATATTTTTATTTTATTAGCTTGGTATATGCGTTATGATAAACCACAATTGAACCATCTGTTAGTCAATCACAGCCAACTTCAGTAGGCTTGGCGTTTGAGATATTATGGTACAACAATTCAGCAGCTCAGCAGCTCAGCAGCCCAGCAGCTCGGCCGCTCAGTGCCTAAATATGGCAGTTCAGCTTCAGCCGCACTTTAGTAGAACAACCCAACGACCTCACTAAAAAATATGCCAAGGTTTCACCTCGGCGCCAACTTCAGCATATGGCTCAAATACTACACCTCGGGCCACTTCATCCAGACACTATTTAATCATATTCTACAACAAAACTTAGCTGTGTACCACAGCAAGCCGAGTGCTTCGGGATTTGTCAAAGGTCAGCTGTGTACCACAGCAAGTTACGCACTTCAGCAAGGTTCGACTGTGTACCACAGCAAACCTACCTTGCCAAGATATTATGTCGTGGGACCCTCAGGCAGATACTCTTTAAACATAGTGACTACAGCTGGCTATTCTTATATAACACGCCAAGGTCACAATAGCCGGACTACTAGTTACATCAATCAGGTCAACCTATTGATTACATCAGACATGCTATTGATCACATCAGCAGACCTACAGCATCCTAGGCTTTCTGCCCCAAGCAAAGATCTTATCCTATTATCTACTATCAGGAGAAAAAGACGGAAAAGTCTATAAAAGCGAGGGAACCAAGACGAAGCGGGGGGGAGAGCAATTGAGACATTCTTACTTCATAGTATAACTATATTTTCTGCTCCTCGTCAAATACTGTTAGAAAATCCTAACTCACCCTTTTACATTATAATTTCAATGAGATACGGCCCAAACTGACTTGAGTGTCGGAGGGTTTTTCCCGGAGCCAACCCCCGGGGACCTCTGACCTGTGCTATTTTGTGCAGGATATTTGGCGCTATTCCAGCTACACATTTTCAATTCCTGTTGACAAATTCTTTACGTCAACTGACGGAGCTGAATCGAGGTCATCTAGACCCTTGATGAAGATCCGGCTTCATCATTTGGCGCTAGAAGGAGGGCCCTTAGTCCCTTAACCCAGAAAACAGCTACTCAAAGTTTTTCTGACGGTTACTTAGAGCTTTTCTAATTATACTAGGAAGCTGTTGAGAGAAAGATGAGTAAAAAAGACAGTCAAGAGTCCAGGCAACCTATGACATCTAGGAGGAACCAAAGATCTTCTCAGCAACAAACTGATCAATGCCCCACGGAGCCAGGAGAATCCTCAACTCCCATTGCCTTCATATATGAAGAGCACTTACGAGCTATTCGTTATGTGGCTCAAAACCCAGAAGTTTTCCAAGCTGTAGTGAAGGAGATGAAGGGGAAGACATCTGCAGCAAAGTCTAGTGGGTCCCGTTCTAATAACTCTCGCCCACTGGATCACATGGAGTATTCTCCTACTCGGCCTGGTTACTGCACCAGGCGTCAAGCTGAGTTTATGGCCAAGATGAGACAACCAAAGCTAAAACCTGGCCACCAAAGCTTGAGATGCAATCAAAAAGCTTCCCTGCCTTTTAAACGTGGCAGGAAAGTTGATGATAAAGGTAAAGCACCGTTGCAGGAAAGGTGCTCCGTTAAGATTCGGTTAGGAGGCCGAGGAAAGGAAAGGAGCTCACTATTGGCTTCAAAAGCCCATATCCTTTCCTACATGAGGAAAAAATATTTGGCAAAAGAACCCCAGCCCCTGGCCGGACCAGTTCACAAAAGAAACCCCCAATTGTATTGCTTTTATCATCATGATATCGGGCACGATACAGAAGATTCTCGCCAGCTCGGACAGGAGATTGAGCGTCTTATCAAGTTGGGACACCTGCAACGCTTTTATAATCCGAGGTCTAGGCTCCACAACAGGCTAGACTTTGGTAGGCCCCCTCCAGATGAGAGTTGTAAACCCGGGTCTCATCAAGGTTTCCTAAGTGATGAGGACTCAGATTCTGATGAAAGGGGGGTACGGTTTCCTGAGTATATAAGGCTGATATGACGGCAACAGTCCCTGATTCAATCGAATCAAGGCTTATCTCTTCTTGCGCTCATCTGGTATCTTCTGTCTCAAACCTGTGATTATCAAGAAACCAGTTTCTTGTACTCAATTGGACATTCTTATTTGGCATTCAGCCAGGAAAGTTAAGTCACCATATGGTGCATGGATCAATAATTTATGCCTATCTATCACCCACTACGAAAGTGGGGGCATAAACCAGCAGGTCTGGGAGGTTGAACAGGTCTCAATATTATCTTTACCCAGCAGGTCTGGAAGGCTGAGCAGGTCTCAGCAAGATGGGACAAGTTTCCCGATATTCTTACCCAGCAGGTCTGGAAGGTTGAGCAGGTCTCAACATCATCTTTACCCAGCAGGTCTGGATGGCTGAGCAGGTCTCAGCAGGGTTGAGCAGGTCCCAACATCATTCTTACCCCCAGCAGGTCTGGGAGGCTGAGCAGGTCTCAGCGGAACAAGATAAGTTCCCTATATTTTCACCTCAGCGGGACTGAGAAGGTTGAGCAGGTCTCAACATCATTCTTATCCCAGCAGGTCTGGGAGGCTGAGCAGGTCTCAGCGGAACAAGACAAGTTTCCCATATTTTCACCTCAGCAGGACTGAGAAGGTTGAGCAGGTCTCAACATCATTCTTACCCCAGCAGGTCTAGGAGGCTGAGCTGGTCTCAGCGGAACAAAATAAGTTCCCTATATTTTTACCTCAGCAGGACTGAGAAGGTTGAGCAGGTCTCAACATCATTCTTACCCCAGCAGGTCTGGGAGGCTGAGCAGGTCTCAGCGGAACAAGATAAGTTCCCTATATTTTTACCTCAGCAGGACTGAGAAGGTTGAGCAGGTCTCAACATCATTCTTACCCCAGCAGGTCTGGGAGGCTGAACAGGTCACAGCGGTACAAGACAAGTTCCTCATATTTTCACCTCAGCAGGACTGAGAAGGTTGAGCAGGTCTCAACATCATTCTTACCCAGCAGGTCTGGGAGGCTGAGCAGGTCTCAGCGGAACAAAATAAGTTCCCTATATTTTTACCTCAGCAGGACTGAGAAGGTTGAGCAGGTCTCAACATCATTCTTACCCCAGCAGGTCTGGGAGGCTGAGCAGGTCTCAGCGGAACAAGATAAGTTCCCTATATTTTTACCTCAGCAGGACTGAGAAGGTTGAGCAGGTCTCAACATCATTCTTACCCCAGCAGGTCTGGGAGGCTGAGCAGGTCTCAGCGGAACAAGACAAGTTCCACATATTTTCACCTCAGCAGGACTGAAAAGGTTGAGCAGGTCTCAACATCATTCTTACCTCAGCAGGTCTGGGAGGCTGAGCAGGTCTCAACGGAGCAAAATAAGTTCCCTATATTTTCACCTCAGCAGGACTGAGAAGGTTGAGCAGGTCTCAACATCATTCTTACCCCAGCAGGTCTGGGAGGCTGAGCAGGTCTCAGCGGAACAAGATAAGTTTCCTATATTTTTACTTCAGCAGGACTGAGAAGGTTGAGCAGGTCTCAACATCATTCTTACCCCGGCAGGTCTGGGAGGCTGAGCAGGTCTCAGCGGAACAAGATAAGTTCCCTATATTTTCACCTCAGCAGAATTAAGGGGTTCGGCAAAATCTTAACAATGGGACAAGTTTGCCAATATTCCAAGCTGAAAAGCCAAGTATAAAAGCTGGAGCTTGATACTTTGATAAAGGAATCAGCATATAAGAGATACTCTTATGGCAAAGATGAAGACAAATACTTGCAAACTGAGCAAGTAAGGCTAAAGACAAATACTTGCAAACTGAGCAAGGCTAAAGACAAATGCTTGCAAACTATAACCGTAGGGCAAGTTGAAGACAAATATTCGCAAAAAGCAAATGAAAGAACTTCGTCGAATAGAAGATCAACACTCGCCATCTATGGAAAAAGATGTTAGGAAATCAACCGAGATCACTGCAAAACGCGCAGCGGAAAATGAAAACTTGATCTCCGATTTCCTACCAAGGATCCATGTTGTTCGTTTAATTCGATGAAAGAAACTCGAAAATTACCTTTGTAGATCCGAATTACGGAGATGGAAGAGGTGCGAAATCACGAACACCCTCTGTCGGTATCCACACGAACGCTTCCGCCCGGAGTGCTAGCTCTTCAAACGGCGCGGCTGAAGAACTCGTTTTTCACAAAACGATTCTAGGATCTTTCGTTTTCTGTTATTTCGTTTTTACTGATTGCTTGGTGTACGAGATACGCCAAGCTACATACATATATATAGATATCAAAATCCGATTCCAGATCGGATTTATTAACGTCTATCATATCCGTACCAGATACGGATTCTGTTAGGAATAGATAAAACCAATCAAAATCCATATCAGATATAGATTCTTTGTTATTATCCGATGATATAAATATATATACATAAAAAACGAAATTAATAATAATAATAATAATTAATATCTAATATCTAATATTATTAATATTAAAAACGATAATAATAATAATAATTAATATCCAATGTTAATATTATTAATATTATTAATCTCAGCCATACGCATTCTTGTGTGTGGCCCGATAGGCCCATATTAATTGGCAGTTGATTAAATCTCTATTAAACCAACAAGTCGTAATTGGTCTCTAGCAAGACATTACGACTACCCAATTAATACGAGTAAAGTCCAACTAGCCTAATAATAATACATGCATTAATCCCTTTGTCACACGATATCTAGTTTGACCATAAGTCATGGTCAGCGTCATACTTATATTGTTCAAACATATGATTACTCGATCTCTAAGTAGACTGATAAAACAAATGATATTGATCACACTATCAAATCATTTGAGCACGGCCATGCATTTCACAGTCTCACTAATCGAGGGGCCCAAAGATATCACTCTCAAAAGAGAGGGACGAATTCTATCTTGATTGTTCAATATCCTCTACATAATTTCTATCACATTCAATCATGACCTTTATTATTATCCAATTACGGATAACGTTTGATCATGTCAAAATATAATAGTCCTTATGTTGGAAACTATGACAATCTCAAGTCAAAGGATTAAAACATGACTATCGTGAGATTTACTTATGACGCTAATCCATGTAGTAATCTCATGATGGGTCTATCCAATACACTGTTCTTTAACAAGTATCTATGAGATTGATTCGTATCACCATACACATAATCATCTCATGATTATCAAATCAATACTCATACTGATTATAAATTATTTTATCTCTATAACAATAATGAATCAGGGACATATATCAAAATTGTGTAACATACTAACCAACAATAATGATAGTAAAACCTCTTTTATTAATAATAAATGCATAACATAAATATCCAAATCATGGCCTAGGGCACATACACTAACAAAAGAGCAAGTTGAACTTCAAAAGATTGAAAAGCTAGAAGAAGTCAGAAAGCAAAATTTGGAAAAAAAAAAATAGACTTTCATTGAGTATGAAATCTATTACAACTACAAACTGTTTACAAGGAAAAATCCTATTCTACTACGAAAATCTTTTCTCCTCTGCTTCGAAAACTCAGTAATCTGGATACAGCCTCAGACTTGGACTATGAAGAGCAGCGAATGGTCCTTATCCAGATCTAGGTAGACTTCTTGGCAATCGTCCCCTCTATGGTAACATGGCAGAACAAAATTTTGCCGCATTGTTGCCGCCCTTGCTTCACTGCTACCATGTCTTGAAGATGGCTTGCGAAGAATGTAATCGCAATTGTTTACTGCTTCACTGGAAGAAGAGGAATTTGTGCGATTACAAAACAGCAAAGTGAAACCTTTGCTGGAAAGGGATGTGTTGAAGGAGAATCTCTGTCATGAAATGACAGATGCGCTAAAACGAAAGATACGACGATAACTAAAAAAGGATTGCTGGAAAGGAACAATCTCCATGAAGAAAGATTGTTCCCATCAGAATCAAATTCTTTATGAAAGGACTGAGTCTCACAGGTATTTTCCAGATTCTTGAGGCACGAAAGGGTATCGCTTGCGTTAAAAGCAATAATAGAGCATTGGAACTATCGCTTGCGTTAAAAGCGGAAGTAAAGAGATAACCATGTGATTAATGGAGATTGGCCACGTCATGAAAACAAGATTTGTATGCCTTCACAGTTCAGTTCAGCCACACAAAATCTGGGGGCAAATGATAAACCACAATTGAACCATCTGTTAGTCAATAACAGCCAACTTCAGTAGGCTTGGCGTTTGAGATATTATGGTGCAGCAATTCAGCAGCTCAGCGGCTCAACAGCCCAGCAGCTCGGCCGCTCAGTGCCTAAATATGGCAGTTCAGCTTCAGCCGCACTTTAGTAGAACAACCCAACGACCTCACTAAAAAATATGCCAAGGTTTTCACCTCGGCGCCAACTTCAGCATATGGCTCAAATACTACACTTCGGGCCACTTCATCCAGACACTATTTAATCATATTCTACAACAAAACTTAGTTGTGTACCACAGCAAGCCGAGTGCTTCGGGATTTGTCAAAGGTCAGCTGTGTACCACAGCAAGTTACGCACTTCAGCAAGGTTCGACTGTGTACCACAGCAAACCTACCTTGCCAAGATATTATGTCGTGGGACCCTCAGGCAGATACTCTTTAAACATAGTGACTACAGCTGGCTATTCTTATATAACACGCCAAGGTCACAATAGCCGGACTACCAGTTACATCAATCAGGTCGACCTATTGATTACATCAGACATGCTATTGATCACATCAGCAGACCTAGAGCATCCTAGGCTTTCTCCCCAAGCAAAGATCTTATCCTATTATCTACTATCAGGAGAAAAAGGCGGGAAAGTCTATAAAAGCGAGGGAACCAAGACGAAGCGGATGGGGGAGAGCAATTGAGACATTCTTACTTCATAGTATACCTATATTTTCTGCTCCTTGGCAAATACTGTGAGAAAATCCTAACTCACCCTTTTACATTATAATCTCAATGAGATATGGCCCAAACTGACTTGAGCGTCGGAGGGTTTTTTCCGGGGCCAACCCCCCGGGACCTCTGACCTGTGCTACTTTGTGCAGGATATTTGGCGCTATTCCAGCTACACATTTTCAATTCCAGTTGACAAATTCTTTACGTCAACTGACGGAGCTGAATCGAGGTCATCTAGACCCTTGGTGAAGATCCGGCTTTATCACGTTACATTTTGCATCCATATCTGACGAATACAACGCATATACACGTGACAAGTTTTGTGACAAATTTTACTGTAGTTATTCACCAATAAAAACATATAGTTGAGAAGATCTGTTTAGTATATTTATAATTACGACATGTCAATTGTTTTTTTTTTATCTTATTGGTCCATAGTATATTATTGGTTCATAGTATATTTCACGTGACACGTAGAAAATGAAAAATGAAGGCATCGCCAATATTCTTGGATAACTTGAGGCAGATGAGGTGGGCATGACCCACATTAAGATATTTTGCTTCTATAATTTAATACAATTCGTACACGAGATTATTTATAATTTTTTATAATATAAATGATACTGATGTTTCCAGCTTTTACCAACTTATGAAGATGTGGAGGCATTATACTTTGTCTGGACTTACATAGGTCAACCTTATGCAGTCCCACTAGAGAGATTATTCTATTCTCAATAGCTTCAAAATACACCGTCAATAACAGTAAAAGGAAAAAGGAAAAAGGAAAAAGAAAAAAGAAAAAAGAAAACGAAGGATTCAACGAAACCTGTCTTCTCCGACGTATCCTTGACAATGACGATCAACCCGATAATACATTTCTTAAGTTGTACGTAAATGACACGCCAAACATTGCTTAGATTCCGAGTCAAACAACAATACATACGAGTAAAACAGTTCATGAACAGATGAAATTAGGTTTTGACTTTTGACAATCTAATTTGATTTGAGATAACTAAAATTAAAACACTACTATCCGGACCAGTAATGACTTATACCTATTAATGTACATGATATTGTTACTATACATAATCCTACCATACACACAAGATATTCACTTACCATATACGGCTGATCCTGTAGAGAAAAATCAGTCATCACAATTAGTACATATTTTGTATTCCATACTTAGAGACAAATTGTAAAACTTAAATAGAGTCATGTACACTACAATTGTAATCAATGAAAAATATTTTTCCTCCTATTGTGCCTAGCTCAACATGGTATCAGCGCAGACACGATCCTTACGATTGTGGGGTTTTTTTGGGCATAGACTCAGAAGAAACCTCATCATCGCCATAATACCTCTCCCTGCCAATATTCATAATACCTCTCCCGGCCAATATTCCGGCCAAGTATACCTGACCTTTCCCGGACAAACCTGTCTTACTAGACATCCGGTTGCTGTTATCATCTTTGCTCAGACGTATACTACGTCCTCATTGCCATCTCCACCTAAACCTTTTTGCCTGCAAAAAACCAAAGCATCATGTCAGAAATTCCTGAACCATCAGATGCACACAAACCAGAAACAACATATACACCTAGTCCTGGGGATTTAACCATTCAGGTGGCTCATATTTTCAAGGATAGCCTTACTCCGCCAACACCACCACCCACCCCGCTACCTTAGAATCTGAATATTGTTGTCAAATTAACTGTCAGTAATTTTGCTCTATGGTCTCCCGACATATACAGTTCTATTCTCGGTAGAGGACGTAGTTCACACCTAACGGGGTTGCCTCCACCCTCAGCACCAATAGACCCGCAGTTCTCACGGTGGGAGCAAGATGACAATTCAGTATTTACCTGGATTTTACAGAATATTGATCCAAGTATGATAAAAAATGTGTCTCGTTACCCTACGACCAAGGCCCTTTGGGATGGGCTGGCCTTAACTTACAGATTTGGGAGGATTCTTGGCAAGTTTTTGACTTGCATAGGAAAGCCAACAACATCAGACAAGGAGAAAGCTCTCTTGAGGCTTGCTGGAACATTCTACAAGATCTGTTGGTGTCGATTGACACCTTAGACACTAACCGAATGAAGTGTCCTGAATACATCAGTTTGTACAACTAGAAAATACAAGAATTCTGTATGTACCAATTCTTGACGACCATCAGTGACAAATATGAGGCAGAAAAGAAATAGCTATTGAAGAGAACACATTTACCAAATGTAGAGGCTGCGTTTTTTGAGATTAAATGGGTAGAATCAATGTTTGGTTTGACCAAGGATGGCCCCTCGGAATTAATTTCATCACAGGGGATTGGACAGATACTGGCCGTGAGGCTGTCAGGAGGCCGTGGCTGTGGTCGTGAACCACCTCCTGACTGCGGTGCTGGAGCAGACAAGGGGCCGCAACAAGGGCAAAAAACACAGCGCTCTGGGCATTCATCCTCAAAGGTTGACAAAAGCCAACTCCTTTGTGAACACTGCGGCAAAAAGGGGCACAACAAGGAGCGTTGTTTTTAGATTCTAGGATATCCCTACTGGTGGGAAGGAAAGAAGGTCGCCGCCGCAGGAGCAGGAGGCAGGGTAGCTGCTACTAGGGCCCTCGAAGAAGAAGCTGGCAACGGCGGCCAGGTTTCCCTCCAAGAGAGCACAAGCGGCGGAGAAACCCAAGAAGAAAGTGCAGCCACAGGAGGTAACAGGGGGTTGGGTTTTAACCCTAACCCCCAAAATTATTTAATACCCATAATTACTCCTTCAGTCCCTCCAAAAATTACAGAACATACCCCTAGTCCTTTTTGTAATATTAATATGGTCCAGTCAGTTTCTGGTTGTGCGCCCACACCCCTGAGTTTTTAAATATTCCAAAAAACACACCTGCATGCTCTGAAATTAAAAGTTCTGATCCTGAAATTTCTCAAAAATTCAAAACAGGTCCTCATATTCCTACACATTATGATTTGGACCCCCTAAATTCTGCACCACCTATTAAGTAATATGCCTATAAAACTGCAACCCACTTTAATAAAAACCAATGGATATTCGATTGCGACGCCACTGATACGATGACTTTTGATCCCAATGATTTTACAAGCCGCCCTTAACCCAACAAAACACATGTTGAAACTGCTATTGGAGAGACCATCCCAGTACATGTAGGTGGCTCTATTGCTATTAACCCTAATGTTACTCCTAAACATTGCCTATTTGTTCCCTCTAACTCCATTAAACTGCTCTCTAGCAGTCAACTCACTAAAGAATTAGATTGCGTTGTTCTTATGTATCCCTCGTTATGTGTTTTACAGGACATTCATACCCAGGAGATCATTAGACGTGGTACTGAGCGAGAGGGCCTCTATTACGTAGATGCAATGGTGCATCGAGCATACCAAATTCTGTCAATAGATCAAGAATATATTTCTGTTGGCAAATGTAGATGCCAGCTTGCGAACGTAACACCTCGATTCCCAAGAAGTACTTGAGTCCACCAAGGTCCTTCATCTCGAACTAGGTGAACAAATGTTTCCTGAGACGAGAGATTTCATTTATATCATTTCCGGTAATAATCATGTCATCAACATATATAATAAGACAAGTAACAATACTCTCTATTTTTTAATAAATAGTGTATGTTCAGCATTGCTTCCATCTTGCCTCATGACATACGTAAATCTTCCAAACCATGCACGGGGGGACTGCTTGAGACCATACAGGGCCCTTTTTAACTTGCATACCTGTCCGGGTTCAAACTCATCAGAGAAACCTGGAGGTGGTTCCATGTAAACCTCTTCTTTTAAGGCACCATGTAGAAAATCATTTTTAACATCAAATTGTTGCTACGGTCAATTCTTAGTAGCTGCAATAGAGAACAACACCCTAATAGTATCGATCCTCGCGACTGGTGAGAACATTTTAGAATAGTCCACTCCATATGTCTGTGTGAAACCCTTGGCTACAAGCTTCGCCTTATGTCTTTCAATACTCCCATCAGCTTAATACTTAATGGTGAATACCCATCTACAACCAATGGATCGTTTTCCTGGCGGTAACACACACTGCTCCCACGTTTTATTTTTCTTGAGATCATTCATCTCTACTAACATAGCTTCCTTCCATTGTTGTTGGGTACACGCCTCTTCTACAGTTCGGGGATTGTAGTTAAGAAACCCCTTGTGGTGCTACTCACTCTGCTATCCTGTATAGATAAAGGGTACTTGGAGGCTCGAGCTACTTTAGTGGGAGAGTACCTTTCAGGTGGGACTCTCCTATTTTTCATTGGTGGAAATACACGCCCCTGTTCTCCTGTCATAATATTAGTATGATCCAATCTAAGGTGCTCTGGAGTAGCCACATGATATTCAGTTAATGTATCATGAGAATGAATAGTGGGAGAAACAGGAATATTCTCACAAGGAAAAATATTATCATTGTACTCACTAAGAAAGGAATTATCGGAGTTAATATGTATACCATCATTTATCTGTTGTGGTGCATTCATCTGAGGAGTGTCACTGTTGAATACAGGAGCGGTGGTCGTATTATTGCAGAGAGCTATAGTGCAATCGGAGCCATCTACCTGCCGTGTTGGTTCAGTCGGCAACCAGTGTAGGTTAAACAACCAATCGAGAGGATCATCATTAGTTATCTCCCCTTGAGACCGAGATGGGGTGCCAAAGAAAAACTCTATTTCAAAGAAAACGCAGTTCATGATAACATGGATGCGGCGAGTACGGGGTTGTAACATCGATATCCTTTCTGGGTTGATGCATAGCCAACAAAGGTACACTTTTGGCACAAGGGTCAAGTTTGTTACGGTGGGTTTTAGGGATATGTATAAAGACAGTGTACCCAAAAACTTTAGGGGATAGGGTTAACAGAGAGGGAATAGCAATTTTGTTAGATAGGGGTTCTAAAGGGGTTTTATGGTGGAGGATGACAGTAAAGTGTCAGTTGATGAAATAGGTGGCAGTGGACACAGCCTCCGACCAAATCTTTTCTTCCTTCCTTCCTTTCTTTTTCTTTTTTTTTTTTTTGATATGTTCGGCGGTCTAATTAAGACATGCATCATGATTCAAAGCTTAGTGGCTTGCTAATGGAACTTGAATTTGTTATCTCATAGGGCCAAATGTTACATGATGTCCAATTAAGTCTCACACGTTAAAAGGTGCCTGCAATACTAGTGAAAATGGCATCTAATACATCTTATGTTTGTTCACACGGATGCGAGTAATTCTACGGAATGTCATCCTTCGGTGTACAGTTTAATTCTTATAATAGAATGAAAAGCAAAAATGAGCACTAAACTTAGCTTTAAAATTTTATTTTTGTCATGGTTTGTTGGATTGGTTATCATCAGATCTTTGATTACTTATTTTGGTGTTGAAATATGTCTAAACTACGAGACATATTGATTATTCAACTCTTCGAGTTTATAACAGTAGTAGAATGTAATATTTGAGTAGAGTCTTGAGTACTCATTCATGCGCAAACACATAATAGCGTGTGTTGTATAATAGGGTACAATAACGAAACACGGCACAAGATATTAGTGACCCGTTCCGAGTTTTAGCATTCGAGACGATTCACCTACCGTATTCTACTAAGAAAAATACAAGATGTCGATACCAAATCAAATACACGTCAACAAAGTGACCGAGACTAATGTCAGCAAAAGTCATAAAATTAAAATCCTCAAATAATCATTAATATCTAATATATATATATATATATATATATATATATATATATAGGCAAATATCCAAAATCTAATAGAAAATCGTAACATAGTCAGAAATGCTAAGTCTGAACTAACAAATCTCTAGTCCACAAAGGAGAAACCTCACTATGAATGACATAAGTAATCTCCTCATAAGATCCTCGAGCCAACGGTATCCCCACTCAGACTCGTCCTCTATGTACACTAAATCATAATCCCGTCTCTCTGCAAAACAACAATAAGGTATAATATGAGCGACAAAATATCGCCCAGTAAGTAACCTGTCTGTACACACTATGGGATCATACATGGATAAATAAGTGTAAATATATAATTAAAAAATATAGGAAAATGCCGAGTTTCCCATTCGTACATAATTTACTATGTTACCCTTATACTCGAACAACCATCAAAGTCAACCAAGTCAATCATCCACTTAATATCTAATCAAATGGAGTCAAAATCAAAATCCAATGACGCAAAGTTACCAAATCAATGAATGCAAAGTTTCAAAATTAAACTTTCAATTCCAAAATTTCAATTTTCAATTTTCGATTTCCAAATCCAAATCGGGTTCCAAATCGGTACCAAATCCAAATTTCCGAAACCAATTTCAATGCAATGGCTATAACACTTTTATTACAAGTGACTTATACTGTAAGACCTATGAATTGATCACCTAATAGTCCAATATCCCCAGACACCCTATCCTGGATAGGTAATTATGTTTGGGTGCCCTTATGGCGGTTCAATATATCTGAACGCCCTATCTCAGATAGGTAATTATGCCCGAAAGCCCTGTTTGTTTGGTATCAATCCAGCTTAACGATATATTTTTCCTGCGATGGTGAATTTCGCAAAATGCAATGCTCAATTTTCAAAATGTTTCCAAAGTCAAACTTTTCCAAACACCCAACTTTCAAAATACCAACTTTTCCAAATAACAAATATTTTCCAAAATAATTCCAAATATTTTCCACAACAATTCCAAATATCCAATCACAAATATTTTCAAATATCCAATCACAAATATTTCCAAACTCCAAATGACTTCTAACTTCAATATTTCTAAACTCCAAATGACTTCTAACTTCTGTGTGTGTATATATATGACCACGCCTATACATATGCATATACACGGATATACATACACGTACATCCTCAGTCCACTTTTCCCTAACCTACTACCTAAATCACCCGACCCCTGTCCCCACACCCTTGGCCACCCTCACTGCCTCCTATCACACTGTTTTCCCCCACCCCATTCCCTTAGCCTAACCCTCTCCCTTTCATCCAAAACTCTAATTTCACTCACCTCACTTTCTACCTCTCATCCCCCCTCCAAAACGAACATCGCCGAAATTTTCACACACCAAACAACATAAACAGCAAGTACAGTTCACGTCTAACACACTGCATCCGCGCACGCGCCTCACGAGCATCACGCGCCGCCACTTTGCTTGCACGTGGCCACACCGGCGACACCCCATTCTACCAGAATTCATCATAAACAATTTTCAACCTTATTCCACCCTCAAATCATACAAAATCCTAATTTTTTCTACCATCAAATTCATCCAAAGTCCACCCCAATTCAAAAAATTCATCACACATATAATCACACATATTATAACTCATGTACATATGAAAATTATGCATATACTTACACCAAGAACATAGCTTTCGGCCAAGACATAAATATATAATACTTATATATTTTTTCGATTTTTATCCCCACAAAATACAAGATTTGCATCCACATATACATATATATACATATTCGGCCATGCCTACAAACATATATACATCCATCTATGCAATCAATTATATTCATACATGATTCTTACATTTATATGAAAATATATTTATATGGTTCTTAAATTCGTAACAAATATAGAAAGTTCCTTGCCTTTACGCGATATACTATTACCGAATGAACAATGAGGGTTTTTGTTAGATTGAAAATCCCTCTTTCTTCCTCCTAGGGTGGCTGACGAGTGCTTAGGTTTGGAGGAGTATGGCTGCCGATTGTTGGGTGTTATGGGATGTAGGGTTTACGTCTTTTGTGTGTGTGTGTGTGTAGGATTAGATATCCTAAGGGGTTAAGGAGATATGCACTTGGGGGTTAATCCAAAAGAGTTTGTTTCATCACTCTTTTCTTATTCTTAACCAAATACTAGTTATGATAGCTATTAACCATATCATAATATTTATAACTTCCCATTTTCCTTTTATTCCTTTTTTATACCGAAAAATTCGGGTCATAAGAAGATGGAGAGCCTCATATCTGGTACATAGTTCAGATTTAAATAAAGGATTTTTGTAATGAAAACACCTACAGTTATTTATAGGCTAAAAAATCTATTATCAGATTATAACTTGGTTGATTTTAATGATCTAAACATCTATTAATTCTTAACATAAAAAAATATCTTAATTCACCATTTCTTAAACTTCTTTTGGCATAACTTTCAAGAATACATACATGCTATAGTTTAACGTCTTAAGGACATGATACTTTACTTTTGATATCATGATACCATACTACTATCTAGTTTGATCTATTAAAATCGTTCTTTTAAATCTTTATTTGCACGTGACTAGTAAAGAAACATACATATCATACGAAATACTGAATTAAAACATTGGTGCAATATATTTTAGAACATGTACATATTCATTTAGAACTGGCGTTCAATAAATCAACCAAAGTAGTGAACACGCAATATCTCTCAATTTAAACCATAAAAAACTGTTTTAAAGCTAGAGCAGCAACATTTTTTTTTTTAAAGAAGAAAAATTTTCTTTATGATAAAAAGAGTTTAGAGTGGAAAAATTGGAAAAATGCTAATCAGACTCTAAAATAAACTTTTTTTTTTTTTTGCTGTAAATGGTACTTCAGAGTCTTACCTATTCTGGTCTTCCTTGGTCCAACTCTTTCCCAATAATGGGAGGAAAGGGAGAAAAGAGAAAAGAAAAAGAATAAATTGTGTCAAACTATATATGGTTACAATTGGAATTATTCTAGGTCCAATCCTCAAAAGATATTTGCATCGCAATGTAATTTTGCTTTTTTTTATACATAAAAGTTAAAAGGTGAGAGAGGCTTCCCTAATTCTGAGTCTGGCGATACTACCAGTCTTATCGATAACTTACCGAAGAAATTATAGATTTTCTATTAAGAGAGATTGTTGGCAGCAGAATTTAAACCTAAAACTTTACAAGTCGAAATGAACAAATCCTTAGCGACACTTCTTCTGTTTTTTTTTTTTTAAAAAAAAAATACGCCTTCGACGTAAAGTCGATAGAAGAACTGGAAAAAAAAAAACTTCCTTTGGATATCGATTTCCAGTGATCCAACATAATGATTTCAATAGAGATTATATTTGAAACCAGTACTATTTTGATGGTTAGATAGAGATATCAAGATAATGATATATATTGGCAATATTTGATAATTTTGATGTCACCCCGAGATCACAGTGTCTGTGCCACTATATAACAATGTATTCTACATCGGGATTTCAGTGTATAGTCGCAAAAGGTTTTAAAAAGAATTACAAAAACATTGTAATATACATGTATTATTGTCTTTGTTCAAATCAGTAGAGCGCAATAAATATGACCAGAAAAATATACCGGCCAACGTATTCCAAACAAAAAAAAGTATGCTAGTTGGGCCAGAATTTGGGTTTACCATGACCAGATAGGCAAATTGGGCAGGTGAATTAAGGTGAATAGGGCCAGTTACTACAGCCAGAGAGGAAGCCAATCAGAAACAGTATATAGAATCAGCATTTAAGCGTGTTTTCGGCAATTCAAAAGAAAAACGAAGGCAAAAAAAAAGAAAAGGAGTTAGCTAGACACAATCAAATTCAGTCTTTATACCCCTGTGTCTTTACACTGAAGAAACTAAAATTCAGTCTTTATATATCTATGGCTTTATACTAACAACAACAACAACATTACCGCCCCTGCCTATGGCGGAGTATGAAAGATCAGATGTACGCAACCATACTCATGTGTTAAAAACACGCAGAGGTTGTTTCTCGATGACCCATAATAAAAATTGCGTCTGTCGATCAACTGTTACTTCACAATATAAGAAGCGCGCAAATTTACTATGACTTTGTACCAAAAGGAAACTAAATTCTTCCTCAACATTAACGAAACTTTCCGTATTTTTCTTTTCTTTTTTTGGTTTGATGAATAAGTCTCAGCAACCTACTAATCTAAAATGTATAATCTTTACGTGCCCTTTTATTTTCTCGTCAGTCACGTTGCTGCAATTCGACAGAGAGCGAGTGGTAAAGGTAGCCGATGACGGTGGTGGTTGATCTGATTACTACCTTTGTTTTTCAATGGATGGTCCCACGACAATATAACGGTTAGTTTCTTAATTGAGTTTTCTTTTCCTTTTTTTTTTTATATTCAGAGTTTTCCTTTTCATGCTTTGAATTTTGTCTTTTTCGAAGTATTCTTCTCTTCCACTCGAAAAAGGAAGTATTCTTCTCTCTGTAGCTTTCTTTTATGATTTGTATCTGAATACTACTGTTAATCTGTTAAGAAATTATTACATATGCGCTTCACTGTTTATATGATCATGGAGCTTATTGCTCACGTATATGTATTGGGTCAGAATTTGGTCCTACTATTATCCTATAGGCAAAGCAGGCGTGTAAAGAAAGTATGACAATAACCTCTAGAGTATATCTCGGTTGGTATTCGGGTTTGATTTGCCATCAAGATGTTCAAAATTCGATTCCAAGGATATACACAGTGTGAGTGTTTCATTGCTGCTAGGCCGAAGGTCTATTTTGTAGGGAGACACCTTGTATGAGTCCTTGCGTAAAGTCCTCACCAACTGAAGAGATTGCTGAGTTTCTGATTTGCATCATCCATAATGTTTCTTGGGACTGAACAGTGAGGACTCTCAAGACCAGAGTATAGCATTTTGCCAAAAAAAAAAGTATGGAAAGAGGCCCTAACCAATAGAGGTGTAGGATGTTATATGAGTGGTCAACATCTTCACCACTAATTGTTTGTGTAGCTATTATTATTATTATTATTATTATTATTATTATTATTATTATTATTATTATTATTATTATTATTATTTACTTCACCACAAGGCTTGCCTCGAAGAATGAAAGAGAAAAAGGGCGCCACCCTCTTTGTACATTCACGGTGGTAAAGTTGTGATGCGTGGTAGTCACGCCTTGTACGGATCGTCTCCTTTAACACTTGGATCCTTAACGGTTGTAGGCAAGAATTTAACTCCCTCCTAGCCGTTGATTCACCAAGGTTTTTGTTTGAGCCTTCCTCCTTCAAAATTTACTCGTTTCCCAAGCAAGTTTGCACCCTCTTGGACGGCCACACCTTTGATTTTGGATATCCCCCACAAGGTTGATCACTCCTTGATTGGATTCTAACTTTGATCTTCAAAGAAACAAAGAAAACACTCAACTTGTTCTTAAGAAGCATCAAAAACAAAACTCACAAGTGTTTATGAAGAGAAAATAGGCTAATTTTGCCCAAGAATTCTTATAAATCAATTTTCCAACTTTTTTCCCTCTGTTTGGACGTCCATGAGTCCTTTAAATAGGGCCAAGAAGACCAAAAAAAAGTCTAGTCTACAAAGCTAAAGAAAAGGCTAGTCAAAAGGCTACAAAAAGGCTAAAAATGTGTAATCTGTTGGCAAACAGTTTGACCCCTTCTAGAAGCAGATTCTGGTCTTTATCACTTCTTGAGAATTGTAGATCACGTTTAAAATTGAATTTGGGCTTTTGAATCACCTCATTTGGATATGGGACGAGTTAGATATGGCCCTCCAAAGTTTGGGTGTCCTGAATGCTTTCTGTACGGGCTCCTGAAAACTTGTATGAATTGTGGCCTGTTTTTGGATCACTTGCAGCTCGAATTAGGCCTTGACTCCTCTTATAAAAGTGTATCCCATTGAGTGTAGAAAATAAACATACGCAGTTCTCTGAATTTGGCCCATCCATTAAAGAGATAAGTCCAAGTTACTAAACATATGTCACAGAATTCAGCAGAAACAATACTTGAACTTCAATGCTGTTTTTGGCCATTATAAGGACAGATCTTGGAAATGTGCAAAACATGAATGTGCTAGATCTTTGTCTTGTGTTTCCATGAAAACTTGAATCACTTGATTTGCCCTTATGGTTGAAGAGATACGCCTGTTTTACGAAAACTTGTTCTGCCAGAAAATTACATTCTGAAATGGACTTGCTTCTCTTCAACTCCTTTGGTCTTCAAACGTCTCCAGCAACCTTACAAGTCCTTAAATAATTCTAATAAATATAGAAACATAATAAAAAAACCCTAAAGGCCTAACAAGCTAAAAGACTCAAGGTTTGGTCATTTAAGACCGAAAGAACAACCTTTACAAACAAGAAACTTTAAGCAAACGACTCAAGGAATGAAAAAAATAATACAAACGACTCATATATGTTACAACACATAAAAACTCAAAGATTGGGCTCAAGTAAGTGAACCCAATAACACTCTTTGTTTACAGGCTCGTCTTGCACATGTCTGAACAAGAATGCATCAACTTCTTGGCTCAAACTCTTTGTCATACTTCTTGTCTCTTGTCCTTGACTTGCCTCGTCTTTGTTGCCGCTTGGCACCTGTACCTTATCATTCCCCCGCTCCTCAAAAGGATTCGACCTCGAATCTAAAGCATCACTAAAAGGAGATAGATCAGAAACATTAAAAGTATTTGAGACAGAACCATACTTACCTTGCGGGAGGTCAATGATGTAGGCATTGTCATTGATCCTCTCAAGCACCTTGAAAGGACCATCACCTCTTGGCATCAATTTGGATTTCCTTTCATTAGGAAACCGCTCTTTGCGCAAGTGCAACCATACTAAGTCGCCTGGCTCAAAGACAACTCTCTTCCTTCCTTTGTTGGCTTGCTTAGCATATTGCTTGTTCTTCTTTTCAATTTGTAATCTCACTTTGGTATGCAACTTCTTCACCAATTCAGACTTTGCCTTACCATCTAGGTTTAATTTTTGATTTGTAGGTATAGGCAATAAATCAAGTGGGGAAAGGGGATTGAAGCCATAAACAATTTCAAAAGGAGAATACAAAGTACCACTATGTACACTCCTATTATATGCAAACTCAATATGTGGCAAACAATCTTCACAATTCTTTAAGTTCTTCTGAATTAGAGAACGTAAAAGTTGAGACAACGTTCTATTTACTACTTCGGTTTGACCGTCAGTCTGTGGATGAGCAGTAAGTAGAAAAATAAGAGCGTAGTACCCAACTTACCTCAAAGGACACGCCAAAAGTGACTCAAAAGTTTGTATCCCTATCACTAACAACAGTTCTAGGCATACCATGCAAACGAACAAGTTCCTTAAAGAACAAGTCAACAACATGGGATGCATCATCAACTTTTCTGCATGATATGAAGTGAGCCATCTTAGAGAAACGATCCACAACAACAAAAATACTATCCTTACCCGTCTTTGATCTAGGCAGTCCTAGAACAAAATCCATACTAACATCAACCCAAGGTGAAAGGGGTACGGGTAGTGGATAATATAAACCATGTGGATGCAACTTAGACTTTGCTTGCTTACATGTAATGCAATGAGCACAAATCTTTTCTACATCTGGACGCATGTGGGGCCAAAAGAAATGCTCACGCAATGCCTTAAAAGTCTTAAAGACACCAAAGTGACCCATAAGGCCGCCTCCATGTGCCTCCTTAACAAGCAATTCACGCAAAGATGATTGTGGTATGCACAACTTACCTTCCTTAAACAAGAATCCATCATGAATGTAGAACTTATCAAAAGATGATTTAGCACATACTGAATAGATAGAATGAAAACCATGATCACTAGCATATAACTCCTTCATTAGTTCAGATCCAAGCAAACGAGAAGACAATGTAGTAATCAAGGAATATCTCCTAGACAATGCATCGCTACTACGTTATCTTTTCCTTGCTTATATTTAATCACATAAGGAAATTGTTCAATGAATTCCACCCACTTAGCATGTCTTTTATTCAACTTACCTTGGCCTTTAAGATACTTAAGAGATTCATGATCCGTGTGAATCACAAATTCCTTAGGTTGCAAGTAATGCTGCCAAGTTTGCAAAGATCTTACCAATGCATACTACTCTTTATCATATGTAGAATAATTCAATTGGGCACCTTTTAATTTCTCACTGAAGTATGCAATGGGACGTTTAGCTTGTGTTAACACGGCTCCGATTCCTATACCACTAGCATCACATTCAATCTCAAATGTTTCTTCAAAACTTGGTAGTTTAAGAATAGGTGTTGTCGTTAATCTTCTTTTAAGCTCATTAAATGCCAATTGTTGTGCCTCCCCCCAATGAAATCCAACATCTTTCTTTACAATCTCATTTAAAGGGGCAACAATGGATGAAAAATCCTTAACAAACCGCCTATAAAAGCTGGCTAAGCCATGAAAACTTCTAACTTCACCAACTGTTTTAGGGATAGGCCACTCAAGGATTGACTTCACCTTTTCTTGGTCCATTTCAATGCCATTTTCACTAACAACATATCCTAAGAATATCATTTTGTCCAACCAAAAGGAACACTTTTTAAAATTAGCATATAGTTGTTCTTTCTGTAAAGTCTCAAACACAGCTCTTAAGTGTCCTATATGTTCATGCAATGTCTTCGAATATATCAAGATATCATCGAAATAGACAACAACAAACTTCCCAATGAATGCACGTAAGACTTCGTACATTAACCTCATGAATGTACTAGGTGCATTAGTTAAACCAAAAGGCATTACTAACCACTCATACAAACCAAACTTAGTCTTAAATGCAGTCTTCCATTCATCTCCCTCTTTGATGAGCACTTGAAAGTACCCACTTTTCAAATCAATTTTAGTAAAGTATTTAGCTCCATGCAATTCGTCTAACATGTCATCGAGTCTAGGAATAGGGTACCGATACTTTACCGTGATCTTATTAATAGCGCAACAATCAATGCACATTCTCCATGAGCCATCCTTTTTGGGCACGACAATCACTGGTACAACACATGGGCTCATGCTCTCCCTCACCTTGCCCTTGGCTAGTAGCTCCTCTACTTGGCGTTGGATCTCCTTGTCTCCTCGGGATTCGCCCTATAGGCTGGTCTGTTAGGCAATGTAGCACCGGGTATGAAATCGATTTGGTGCTCTATCCCGCGCAAAGGTGGCAATCCAACAGGTTCCTCCTGAGGAAACAAATCTGAAAACTCTTCAAGCAAAGATACAACTCCACTAGGCAATGTAGATGGTAAGTCACTTACAGAAAACAATGATTCTTTGTAAAGCATCATATAAAGAGTCTTTCGATCATATAAAGCATGTGAAACCTCAGAATGACTAGCAAAGAATGCATTCTTCTTTTCTTGCTTGATTAAGTTTTTCTTCGCCGAAGATTCAGCCTTGGTCGAACCCTCTTTTGTTGTCCCCTCCTTGGCCAAGCCTTTACGGGAATCGAGCCAAGTCTTTTCTTGCTTGAGGCTTTCAAGAAACTTCTTTTCAGCCTCTCTTTCAGTAGGATCTGAACGCTTTTGCGCAAGGCATTTTTATCCTCATAGACTTTGTGCAGGGACAATGCACGCAATCTATACGTCTTATTATCCATCTTAAATGAATATGTATTAAGGTAACCATCATGAATGACTCTCCTATCAAATTGCCATGGTCATCCCAAGAGAATATGACTAGCATGCATGGGTGCAACGTCACAAAGAATGTCATCCTTATAATTACCTATGGACAATGAAACCAAGACTTGCTTACCCACTTTAATTTCACCACAGTCATTAAGCCATGTCAAACTATAAGGTCGTGGATGTTTAGTCATGGGTAAGTCAAGTTTCTGAACTAATTCTGCACTAGCAACATTAGTACAAGATCCTGCATCTACAATCATGGTGCACACTTTTCCTTTTATCATGCAATGTGTATGAATTATGTTCTCCCTCTCTTGTTCATGCTCATCTACTTTAGTTTGTGCGTTAAGTGATCTCTTAACAACTAAAAGCTCACTAGATGCAAGTTCTTCCTCAATAGTGCATTCCTCAACCTCATTCTCTTCTACTCCCTCGTCAACATGCTCTTCCTCTTCATGCTCAGAATCAGAATAATACTCTCCACTCTCCTCTATGTACATGATACGTTTAACATTAGGACATTCAGATACAATATAACCTAAACCCTGACATCTAAAGCATTTAATGTCCCTAGATCTGCTAGAAGAGTTAGAAGATTTACCTTGAGGTTGTTCACCAACCTTTTGTTTGCCTTTGTCGATTCGAGAGGGAGCTTGTGGTGTACGATCTTGCTGCTGAGGTGGACGGTGTAGTGGCTGCTGCACACGGCCTTGAAATGGTGGTGGTGGACGGTGTGGAGCTTGGCTTAACCGTGTAAACAGTGGATTCTGTCGTGTGCTAAACCTGTTCATGGGTTAAGTAGAGGGCCGAATATTACCTTGTGTTGAAGGCCTCCTCAACTGTCTTTCCACCTTTTCTGCCAAGTGTACCATCGATGCTAAGGTTGCACAAGATTGCAACTCCACAGGAAGGGCAATTTCTTTGTTCAGCCCTTCTAGAAACCTTGCCATGGTAGCATCTTCTCTTTCATCAATCTGTGCTCTCATCATCAACAACTCCATTTCTTTATAGTATTCATCAACAGTTCTATTTCCCTGCTTGAGTTGGGTTAGTCTTTGAATCATAGTTCTTTCATAAAATTGAGGTACAAACCTTTTTCTCATTTCTCTTTTCATCTCCTCCCATGTTTGAATGAGACCTTCTCCACTCCTTCTTCTTGAACTTAGCGTTTGATCCCACCAAAGAAGTGCATATTCTGTAAACTCAATGGCTGTAAAACGCACTTTACTTAGTTCAGAAAAGGAAGTACAAGAGTAAATGAGTTCTACCTTTCTTTCCCATTCGAGGTATGCTTCGGGATCACTTCGCCCCTGAAATGGAGGAATGTTCACCTTGATCTTATGGGAATCATCATCATGCTGATTGTGCCTAGGATAGTACCCACGATTAGGAACATCATAGTCACGGTTTTGACGTTGAAAGTTACGGGTTTCAACATCAAACGGTTCCTCATAATCTCTTCCCCGTTGACCATCATGCATATGTGGATCATTCTCAGAATACCTCTCTTCTAATGGTGGCATGTACACTGGGGCGTGTTGTAGGCCTCCTCTGCCTCGTCCTCTTTGTCCTATCATTTGACCACGAATGGCTTACCGTGGTGGATCAACTGGAATACGGCTTGGACCCTCAAATTGGGTAGCCATGTTTGTAATCATGGAGCCATTTCCTTCGATGGTTCCTGGTTGAGATGTTTGGTGGCGGGGGTTAGATCTTTCAGCCTCCAGTAGGTCTAACCTCTCGGTAATCCTTCTAAGCATTCCAAGTACATTCTCTTCCCTCACGGAATTCCTCATATCCTCCAAAGGTGGGGGAGTATTGGAATTTTTAAACGGTGTCTCATCCATCTAAACCTGAAAAAAAAACTAAAAGAACACAAAGAAAAAAAAGGAAAACTAACACAAAGAGTAAAGAAGATTTGTTACGTTAGTGTAAAGAGAATTTCAACTTGTGCTTGTCCTTTCTTACTCGTATTTTGACACTCAAGGCTTTTACCTCCCCTCTTTAAGTCCTTTCAAGCCCTTACAAGCCTTTTACCTCTCTTTTCTTGTGCCTCTAATCCAATCGTGGGCTAGAAGCAACCAAGACGAGCAACAACGTGGAGGTCTTCAGCAGCTTGTACAATCTTCAAAAACGGGGTTAGTATCACCGAAGTAAGAATAGATACCAAGCAAAAGACACAAAACACACTTGGACAAACTCTAAGATTCAAGAAAATTATGAAACCAAATGTGATGTAAAGGGCTGAGACAAAGAATTGCTAAGGGGTTGCCTTGGGCAATCCTTAACCACACTTAGACTCAATGCACTTAATCACACGTATGCAATGGCCAAGATACATAAAGGAAGCAGTGTCCGAAGTTGTATATAAAAGGGTGTTTTGTTTTGATCGTAGGTGTTGTAGGAAGTTTTTGTCTTTTGATTGTGCAAGGAGACCGTTTCAAGCAATTCAAATAGCCTCTTTTGAATAACGGCTATTTTGTGTTCCTCTTTTTTTTTGTAATGCTCCTTTTTTTATGTTCTTTTTTTTGGGCTGAAATACAAGAAACTCAAAGTAACCAAAGGATTAATCAAAGAACACAACAACCTTCTTGCTCCATTTTTTTTTTGTTCTAAGGCGAATCTTATACAAAAGGATGTTTAAAGATGCTCTTGTGAAAAGAGACTCAATCTTTTGTAGTGTAAGGATTGTATGAGTATGGATCACTTGTATGCATCAATAAACACAATATACAATGCAAGTAAGATGCACAAACCCAAGCATGACTAAGAGCTTCAAATAGCAACAAGATTTAAAGTTAACAACGGTAGCTTTTTAGGCTAGTAGAAGCAATATAAGTGTGGCTGAAATGAAAGCTCTCTATGCAACGATCCTAATACCCAAGTATGTATTCAAGCAAGAGTGGATACAAGACAAAGTAACCCAAATGAAAATAGTTGTGAACAACAACAAAGATGCAATCTTTTGAATGTTTTAAGATGTTTTAAAGATTGTCCTTGTCCTTGTATAGTGTCCTTGTCAAGGTATCTCCAATATGTCACGGTCCTTTGTCAAAATTTCCAAGGAGTTCGGTATTTGGTCATGTCCGATTTGTCCAAATTGTCCAATATAGTCCAATAGGTCCAAAGTGTCCAATAGGACCAATATGTCAAATAGGTACAAAGTGTCCAATAGTCCAATATGTCAAGGAAATTTCGGTCCTTTGTTCAATATGTCAAAGTATTGATATTGTCAAGTCCAGAAAGATAGGTTGTTATTTTTTTTTTGATAAAATATCAAGCTGGATGAAAGTTTTAAGGCTGATTTTTTTTTGGAATGGGATTTTTTTTTGATGACACAAAAATGAAGACAAAAAAAGAAGACATGAAATGAATGATAGATTAAAGGAGAACCTTTGCTCTGATACCAAACTGATGCGTGGTTGTCACGCCTTGTACGGATCGTCTCCTTTAACACTTGGATCCTTAAGGTTGTAGGCAAGAATTTAACTCCCTCCTAGCCGTTGATTCACCAAGGTTTTTGTTTGAGTCTTCCTCCTTCAAAAGTTACCCGTTTTCCAAGCAAGTTTGCACCCTCTTGGACGGCCACACCTTTGATTTTGGATATTACCCACAAGATTGCTCACTCCTTGATTGGATTCTAACTTTGATCTTCAAAGAAACAAAGAAAACACTCAACTTGTTCTTAAGAAGAATCAAAAACAAAACTTACAAGTGTTTATGAAGAGAAAATAGGCTAATTTTGCCCAAGAATTCTTATGAATAAATTTTCCAACTTTTTTTTTCCTCTTTTTGGACGTCCATGAGTCCTTTAAATAGGTCCAAGAAGACCAAAAAAAAGTCTAGTCTACAAAGCTAAAGAAAAGACTAGTCAAAATGCTACAAAAAAGGCTAAAAATGTGTAATCTGTTGGCAAACGGTTTGACCCATTCTAGAAGCAGATTCTCGTCTTTATCACTTCTTGAGAATTGTAGATCACGTTTTAAAATTGAATTTGGGCTTTTGAATCACCTCATTTGGATATGGGACGAGTTAGATATGGCCCTCCAAAATTTGGGTGTCCTGAATGCTTTCTGTACGGGCTCCTGAAAACTTGTATGAATTTTGGCCTGTTTTTGGATCACTTGCAGCTCGAATTAGGCCTTGACTCCTCTTATAGAATTGTAGCCCATTGAGTGTAGAAAATAAACATACGCAGTTCTCTGAATTTGGCCCATCCATTAAAGAGATAAGTCCAAGTTACTAAACATGTGTCACAGAATTCGGCAGAAACAATACTTGAACTTCAATGCTGTTTTTGGCCATTATAACGACAGATCTTGGAAATGTGCAAAACATGAATGTGCTAGATCTTTGTCTTGTGTTTCCATGGAAACTTGAATCACTTGATTTTCCCTTGTGGTTGAAGAGATACGCATGTTTTACGAAAACTTGTTCTGCCAGAAAATTACATTCTGAAATGGACTTGCTTCTCTTCAACTCCTTTGGTCTTCAAACGTCTCCAGCAGCCTTACAAGTCCTTAAAATAATTCTAATAAATATAGAAACATAATAAATAACCCTAAAGGCCTAACAAGCTAAAAGACTCAAGGTTTGGTCATGCAAGACCGAAAGAACAACCTTTACAAACAAGAAACTTTAAGCAAACGACTCAAGGAATGAAAGAAATAATACAAACGACTCATATATGTTACAACTAGGGCTGTAAACGAGTCGAACGAGCCGAACATTGTGTTGTTTAAGCTCTGTCCATTTAACTTAGCAAACGAGCCGAGCTTGTTCGTTTATTTAAACGAACATATTTACTTGTTCAAGCTTGATTCGTTTAACTCAACGAACAACATTAACGAGCCAAAAACCTTAAACGAACGGTGCCACTTACCGAGCTCGAACAGAAAAGGGTGTTCAAGCTTTGTTCATTAACCTTTTATCCGAGCCGAGCTCGAGCTCGAGCCCGAACCAAACGAGCCGAACAACCGAACGGTTTGGTTCATTTACAGCCCTAGTTACAACAAATAAAAACTCAAAGATTGGGCTCAAGTAAGTGAACCCAACAATACTCTTTGTTTACAGGCTCGTCTTGCACATGTCTGAACAAGAATGCATCAACTTCTTGGCTCAAACTCTTTGTCATACTTCTTGTCTCTTGTCCTTGACTTGCCTCGTCTTGTTGCCGCTTGGCACCTGTACCTCATCAAGTTGCTAGTTTGAAATGCCTCGACTCTCAACATTGATTCTACTTTCGTCTTTTCTTTCATTGGGTTAATAAAGCTTAATCATAGCATAAGAATTGGCTTAGCCATAGCTCAGTTGGTATTTAGTTTGAGAAAATTGGAACTAGAAGATCGTAGATTCGACCTGAGATACGTGTAGCGTGGGTGTAGTTCCTAACAACGTCTTACCAACTTAGGAGGTTGCTAAGTTTCTGATTTGCGTCATCCACACAGCTCTATAGGAACGCGGCAGTGGAGGCACCTGTGGCTAGGGATTTGGCCTTTTTGCAACTAGAAGTAGGATAAGAAACGAAAGAGCAACCCCCACAACATAGCTTAGCTGATACTTGGTTAGGAAATTGCTCCCAAAAAAATCGCAGATTCGAATCGGGACACTCATAGAGTGTGAACAATGTTGCTACGTAGCCTTGAATGGCCAAATGCCTGAATCCACTCCCAATTGAGTGTAGGATTACCTGCATGGTTTGCAGTAGACTCCTTGTGTGGATTCTAACAATACCTTATCAATCTATGAGGCCGATGAACTGTTTATTTGCATCCTTCAAAAAAGTCTATGAGATTGAGACGCGGAACCTCCGAGATGAGGGATTTGATATTTTGATCCAGGAAAGAAACGGAAGAGTAAGTTGATTGAGACATTTTGGCTGCTTCTCTTGCCCAATATTCATCTACTGTTTGTGTTCACGTCTTATATCATCACACTAACCGGTTCGTCCTCTTTAATGACCTGGTCTTGCCTTTTGCTGGACTTGTGGAGTCAATGTAATCGCTTGATGTGGCATCGGATCATGATTTGGTGAATTTTCGATGTGCTGGCATCAGGTTAGCAACCTGCCGTAGCAATTAATACAGAAATTTACTGAACTAGCTTTCTTGAAAAAAAATATATCCCAATATACCCTTAGATCCACAAGCCGCAAACTTCATTCTTTACGCTCTCTGCTGAACTTCTAGTGTTCCCTCCATGCATGCTTAAAATACGCAGGCAACATCAGTTCTCCGCTAATTGAGTTACTAATCCAGTAATCCTCTACTGTGAACTTAAAAATGGTAATCTTTCTTAAGTAAGAAAGAAAGGAAAGAACAAGAGCACCTTCAATTGTTCAAAGGGTTTGATTTTTCAACTCCAGGTTCTCTCATATTCTCCTATTTTGTAGCTTAGAGGGCCTCATTTCCCCTTTTCGTGAGTTTTGGTTGTTTGGTTTGCATACCACTTGTTCGACATATGTCTTCAACCAAAACTCTTTGATTTCTTGCGAATCTCTACTCTTGCATGGCTACACTTTTAATCTGCATTATGGTCGTCTTCGTCATGTCTTTAACAAAAATTTTGTACAATGAACTGGCTTTCTGGAATTTTCGTTGGTAAAAAGTTGTTCGCTTGCATGGAAAATGTGCTTATCCATGTCAAAGGCAGTATTTTTTTTCTCTTCTTCTTCTTCTTCTTCTTTTTTTTTTTTATGATTTAGCTCTAATCCCTGAAAAATAATCCTTTTGTTGGCCAATGCTGTATAATGCTTTGCTTGTAGCGTAATTTAACGCATCTTTTACTATGTGCCTCTAGTTATATTTTTTTGTCGTTTTGAAAATATCCCTTCTGTTTTCTTATCCAAAAAACTAAAATGTCCAGCTCCAAGTCTCACGCATGCATAACCTTTCACTTGTCAATTTTTTTTGGGTGCTATCTTCTGTATCCTTTCCACCTGCAATCGTTTCTGCTTTGATATGCACCATTATATTGGGATAAGTAGTTCCTTTTAGACAATTGCCTATGCTTTGAACTTTGAAGTTGTATCACCCTCTTTAATGCTCGGACGAAACCTGTCTGTAGGTTTCAAATAGCCAAAGGATCCCAAGATTTTTTTAATCTTAAGAGTCCAGGAGTTTCTCTGCATATTGAGGCCAAATAGTAATGTGGTTGCACTGTGGGAAGTCCAAGATTTATTTGAAGGCCAAAGGAGAATTTTTTAGATTACCATGGCTTTCGCAGACATACATGTGTTCAGACATCCCATACAGGAAGCCTCGGAATGCTCCACTTCAGGTTCTCTTCAATACATGTCTATATTTGTCTGTATGTGTTTCCTGCCTAAGCACCAGATGCTGAGATCCTTTATGTCCTGTTTTTGTATATATAGAAAACGTGATGGCAAAACTAATTTTTTATTCGCCCTTCCATGGGGTGCTGCAAAGAAAAGTACATCTAAGTATTGTATGGTGACAGGGCAGTTAAAATGGTGCTTTACATTTAGATTTAATATTTCTTTTTTTATTATTTGTATTATCATTTTCATAATTTTTAATTTAGCGTCTATAAAAATTTGGATATGCTCTGTCTCCATGGATGCGTCATTGTCTTTCCTAGGAACGGAAAATGATTGACTGTGTCAGGCTATGGGCTAAAGGAGGAGATGGAGGCAATGGTTGTTACAGTTTCCGTCGCAGTAGACATGACCGTCGTGGTATAGGTGATGGTGAGTTCTCGTTATATTGACACTCTGTTGAGTATAGTGTAGAAGTAACAGAATAGTAAGTTTCAATGATTATGAGAAAGATTCAGCTGACTCCTTGATTTTCATACTTACATGTTCGCCTTGTTATGATATACGGACCTAATGTAGGTGGGAATGGAGGAAGAGGCGGTGATGTTATCTTGGAATGTTCTCCTTCAGTTTGGGACTTCAGTGGCCTGCAACGTCACGTGGTATGTCAGTTTTTTTGCTTCTTAGGCTTGTGTCTCTCTTCCCATTTCGGCTAATTGATAGACTTATTGATTTTGGTGGTTGATGATATGTAATTGCAAAGCACGCCAAGAGAGGGGGGCATGGTTCATCAAAGAGCATGATTGGGAGCAGAGGAGCTGACAAGGTTGTGCAATTTTTTATTTATTTTAACAAATTATATGATCTCTTGCATGATTTTTGTATCCAACTTAAGTCTTTCCACTTGACGAAACCTTGCTTATCTTGTAGGTTGTGCATGTCCCTGTTGGTACTGCGATTCATCTTGTTGAAGGAGAACCTCCTTGTCTTGTTGAGAAGCATATTTCTGAGGATCTAGATCCCTGGGATATTCCTGTTTCTTCTCATCAAGACTCTTCTGGAACTCTTAACGAAGACAGAAAAAATCCACCTGTATCAATCAATTCAAGACCTGACTCTGCTTGTCATATTATCCCTGAAGACGGAATGTTAGCCAGTGCAACTAGGGAACAACATGCTTCATCTTTAGCTCAGAAGACTATTTCCACCACTAAATCTGCAGGTGAAATTGAAGGTTCTGGTTTCAGTATGGAAGAAGGCTGTAATTTTCGTGAAAATCGAGTAGATGGAAATATAACTCCTGGAGAGGGACGTGAAGATGTTTTTGAGCGCGATGCGGCTGTGCAGTATAATGTTGCTGAACTGACAGAGCCTGGTCAACAAGTAGTTATTGCTTATGGGGGTGATGGTGGCTTTGGCAATGTTTCTGCTGCAAAATCATCTGCAAGAAAGCAGAATGCTATTGATGCTAAAATAGTCAATAATGACGAGCCTCTGCAAAGGACTGGATCACCTGGTTCTGAGGTGGTTCTTGTGTTAGAGCTCAAGAGTATTGCAGATGTCGGCCTTGTGGGAATGCCAAATGCTGGTAAAAGTACTCTTCTTGCAGCTATGTCAAGAGCTAGACCTGCAGTTGGCAATTATGCGTTCACAACGTTAAGGCCTAACCTAGGGAATGTCTCTTACGATGATTTATCCATTACAGTGGCTGACATCCCAGGACTTATAAGGGGAGCACATGAAAACCGGGGGCTTGGACATGCTTTTCTTCGTCACATAGAACGCACCAAAGTTCTGGCTTATGTAGTTGACTTGGCTGCAGCAATTGATGGAAGAGAAGGAATTCCACCCTGGAAGCAACTAAAAGATTTAGTCTTGGAGCTTGAGTTTTACCGGGAGGGCTTGTCCAACCGGCCTTCCTTGGTGGTAGCAAATAAAATAGACGAATCTGGTGCTGAAGAAGCTTATGAAGAATTGAAACAAAGAGTGCATGGGATTCCTATATTTCCTGTTTGTGCAGTTTTGGGGCAAGGAGTGTCAGGACTTAAAGACGGTCTTAGAATGCTTGTGAATGGAGAAGAAGTGCCATCAAGAGTAAGGTTAGATGCCATTGTGCTTGACTAGGATGTTTCCCTGGGCAATTTATGCAGAAGGGGATAAAGTAGTGCAATGCTCTCCTTATCCATTCATGGCCTTGAGTTAACTTGTCAAGTAGGAATACCTAGGAATTTCTTTGAGTTTTACAATTTTATTTCCTTTCACGGTGAGGTCTATTTATTGGATTGTCATGGTGTAAGAGGCCATGCTTGTCAAGCATCCAGCCCTTCTACATTTGCATGCTCCAACTGTATCCAAAATGTTTTGTGCATAACTTGCTAAAGTAGGCAGGCATCACTGCCATGAAACTGAAGATAACATAAGCGGGTCAATTACGGAGTGTTTATATTTTTTTTTTTTTTTAAGATTAATAGGTGCTAGCATACACCTATTACAAAAGAGAATAAAGGACTCCCTAAACAATTACATCATGATCTGAGATTCTTTATCTAACACTGAAAGCTTCTGTGTTTCCGATGGAGGAGAAGAAAAAAAAAATGGCTTTGTGATGCCGATAACAAAATACACGACGACTCGGTACTTAGACCATGGTCTAACTTCTGATGCCGATAACAAACACTGGCTTTGTGACTTCACCAAAAACTCCAGACACTGTTAATGATGGCACATGATCTTGCAGCACTTTTACAGGTATGGTACTTCAAGCCTCCCTGGCTAGCCATCATTTCCATCTCCAGAGACCTTGAAAAGCATATGCAAACCTTCACGAAAACAAGACATCAATCTTTTCCAGAGACGTTGATGTCCCTACAAGGACACTCATGAAAACAAAACATTCATGAGCAAAGGGGAATGCCAAGTTATCCTATGCATACAGCTAGTTTTATCTTCTGCAGCTTAGAAGACCAAGTGGTACCCTAAAGAACACCCAGGACTCGCATCATGTACCTTGTTGAACTCCGAATGGGAACAGAAAAGTGCTCTGTACTTCGACATTCTTGCATGTCCATTTCAGGCAGTGGAAGGAGGAAATGCTTTAGTCAGTTTTCTCCTCCGAGTCGCCATTTATGAGCAGACTGCCTGAAAACAGAAAATCAGTACCTTCTCAATAAGATATCAGAACGATGTTAATAGAAACAAAAACTAACCAGGTGCTTGCAATTCTAAGTCATTGGAATGTCTATATTTCATTCAAGAAAGAAACTGCCATTTCACTACATACCTGTTGATAAATATATGAGTACGTGTATAAGTAGATCCTTTTCCCTCTTCATCACAGTTCTACCAATGGGAAACAACCATATAAACCTTTAGTATGATTCCACAGAAACATTCCATTTCTAGTATGTGCAATGTGAAATCTCAGCTGCTTGAAGAGAAACAAGCCGTTAGCTCCATTACTTCAGACAGACATTACGTATTCCAAGTAAGAAGAAAATATCCGAACTTATCACTCCATGTAAAATGTCCCGCAAATCAATTCTTCTTCAACAGCAGAATCAGTACAAACAACATCACCAGCATCCTTCATATGCTCAAATAAACTTCCCAGCACGACATATATTTCATTTTCTTGATCGATTGATGCATCTTCAACTAAGAAAGGGGCAAATCCAAAACCTATATCCAGCCAAGCACAACCTGGATCCTTCCTTACCCCCATGTCTCTCATGAAAGTCCTAACGTTTGCCAATTTGCTCCAACAACCAGCTGCAGCATAGATGTTAGCAATTAAGACGTAATAACCTGATTTTCGTGGCTTCAACTGCAGTAGTTTCTCAGCAGCCCATTCCGCCATATCCATCTTCCCATGGATCCGACAAGCTCCAATGAGACTCGCCCATATTGCAGGTGTTGGTGCATATGGCATCGTTGTGAGAATTCTCATAGCCTTTTGCAATAAACCAGCTCTACCAAACAGGTCAATCATGCAAGAAAAGTGCTCTACACGACAATCAATACCGTAAACAGATTGCATGTTATCAAATAGCATCTGACCTTGAGCTACAAGACCCGAGTGACTACATGCTGACAAAACAGCAATCATGGTTACATGATCTGGTTTCATATCAAGCCCAATCATCTCCTCAAACAGTTCTAGTGCTTCTTTTCCATCTCCTTGTAGTCCATACCCAGCTATAAGAGAAGTGTATGTTACAACATCTTTCTTTTTCAGCTGGCAGAACAGTTTTTTGGCTTTCAAAACTTCTCCTGACCTAGCATATGTATCCACAAGAGCATTCCACAGCAATAAATGATTTCTGAGCTCCTCACGCTTTGCGATGTAGCAGTGGAACTCTCTACCGTGTCGCAAATCTGCCAAACGAGCACACAGAGGAAGAATACTAGCAATTGTCACATAGTTTGGTTCAATGCTAGAAAGCAACATTTCTCTAAAAATAAAGTAAGTTTCATCAGACAGGTCACACTGTGCGTAACCAGAAATCATAGAGTTCCATGTCATTATGTTTGTAGATTCTACTAATCTGAACAGGACATGCGCATGCTTAAGGTCCTTACACCGGGAATACATTGTAATCAATGCATTTTTCACATTCTCATAATCCATATAATAGCTACGAACTGCTATGCAGTGAATTTGTTTCCCAACCTTTAACAGTCCCGTATGGGAACTTGAGCCCAGTCCAATAATCACAGCAACAGGATCCAAACTAAGCCCACGCGACCTCATACGAGATAGCAACTCAAGCGCCCCCATAAATTTACCTGTCCTCATACAAGCCCCAGCCACTGTATTCCAAGTTATGATGTTTAACTCTGCACCATCTTGCAGCATATCCTCCAAAAGCTGAAAAGCTTCACTTGACATCCCTTTGGAGGCATAAATAGCTATAATTGAATTCCAAGACACCAGATCCTTATCAGGCATCCTGTCAAAGATCTTACGGGAAACATCTACTTCTCCACATTTACCGTACATGGAAATCAATGCATTTTGAACAAACAAGTTATATTCTACATTGCCACCTACAATTGATTTATGTACAGATTTTCCTAATACTAGATTTAATTGATCGCCACACGCCTTAATGACTGAAGGATACGTGAAATGATCAGGACGTATTCCATTACTTACCATATGTTTGAAAGCAAAAATAGCCTCTGTGTTAGAGCCATTTCTGACATACGAAGAGATGAGAACGTTCCAAGGCAAAGGATGCAAAATACCCGATGTTTCAATTAACAAGTGGGCATCGACAAGTAAATCAAAGGACGCATAAAACATTACCAACTTTGGAACCAAAGCCGGGTGCTTTTGAAGACCGAAACTACTTATATGGGCATGAAGTTGCTTTCCAGCAGGAAATAACTTCTTATTAATACTACATGACAAAAGAGAAGAAAAGGCATGTAAAAGAACATCAGAAGAAGAAGACGCCAACGCATGATTTCGAATGCCACAAAAAACTTCAAAAGCTTTTGACAAATGACCTTTGCTAGCGAATTCATTCAGGGCTGTTAAGACACTATCCACCATAGACTCGTAACCATCAGCAGGGCTTTCCTTCCATTTCTTAGGAATGAATCTTTGAACTTGAGCTATTGAGATGCACCCTGGTCGTAAGCTAGACGATGAGGGCATGTAATGCAGAATTCAATTCTATATTGCATAATAAGGTGGTAAACAAAGTAAAGAATGCATGATTCCTCCAGCATTGCACGCCCACAAACAAGTAGTCTGTAGATTGCTATATCTCTTGCGGAGGAACCAGAAAGCTGTTAACTTTAGGTTCAAAATCGCCAAAAGAATCGGCCCAGACGACAATTAATAGGCCAAAGACAGATATGATTCACCTGACCTGCAAGAATACACAAGATACTATGGGTGTTTACTTCTATTTCACCTTCTTCTCATGGGACACACTCACTTCTCTGCCAAAGCAATTGCCAATTAGGGGAACATAGATATGATTCTCCTCAGCCACAAGAACATACAATTTACCCCTATTCCACCTTGTTCTTTCTCCTCCATGTGCATAGGCAAGTGGCAGAGGTTTCGATGGTTTCCTCTAATCTTTTGGAGCAAGAAATGAATTTTTTGGCAGAGCGATGATTGATGCGGAGTCTCGCACCAATCAGCTCACTGTAAAACCCTAGATAAACCCCGGGGAGAAATGAGCTGTCTGAAGTCTGAACTCCAAATTCAAGAAAAATGTGGGTTTATTGGCAGCATGGAAGACCCTACTACACTAGTAGCAGAAAATTATTAGACTATAATATGTATATAAATTCTTCTTTTTTACCCTGAAACATAATCTCCATGTCGGAATTACAAATACATAAAATAATTGTGTATATCATTACTTTTATCATCTTTAGTAACCGTATTGTATTATTAAATAACGAAATAACAATACATCTACAAATGCTTTTTTTTTTTTTTTTTTGCAAAGAGTGTAAGTTCCAAGTTTAAAATTAAAAATAAGAAGAAGAGACAATAGACTTTATACGTATTGAATGTGGGTGTATCAACAACAACATTACCTTATTGCATTAGAATTCCCGTTTATGGTTGAGTATGAGAGTCAGATGTACACAACCATACTCATGTGTTAGAAACACACATATATTGTTTCTCGATTACCTATAATGAATGTGGCCATATCAACAACATTACATTGTTTCTCGATTACCTATAATGAATCTGGCCATATCAACAACATTACATTATTGCATTAGAGCTCCCGTCTATTGTGGGATATGAGGGTATGATGTACGCAACCATACTCATGCGTCAGAAACACACAGACGTTGTTTCTCGATGGCCTATAATGAAAATTATGTCAAGTTGTGTTGATCAACTGCTACTTCACAATATAAGAAGCGTAGTTAATTTAGTGAGTCATTTTGTTTTATTTCATCATATTCCAAAGTTAAAGAAGAATGTGATTGACTTTATTGGAAATGTAAACATGAATTTGGCCGTATCAAAAACCTTTAAATGTAGTCGAGTAGCATTTCTTTTATTAATTGATAATTGAATATCATTTTGATATATGTCTACTTATTGAGTAACAACTTTTTGGAAAAATATAGTGATAAATAGTATTTTCTGAATTCTAGTAAGTGTTGATAATTGTTGAATATCATTTTTTCTAATTCAAATTCGAACATCAATAAAAAAACCAAAAAGAAAATCTCAAAGAAAAAAAAAACGTAGCAGTGAAGTTTCCGCCAAACGCTAGCTAGCCTCCACCAGCGGTGCAGTGCCGGAGAGAGACAGAGGAAGATAGAGGAATTCTTCTTTGACTTCTCCGCCTCCTCAACTCTCCTCTTTCTCTCCGAACCAACTACACATTTGAAATTCGTATAATTCTTCTCCTTTTCCCCTTCGATACTTGCTCCAAATCTTGGCTCATTTTCCATCTATCACGGAGACGATATCAGCAGGCATTTACGCATGATATTCCATTGATTTTTGAAATGTTGGCAACTTCGGGTTCTTCATTGGGCTGCAATGGGATGTTGTCTGGGTTTAATCGCCGGGAGAAGAGCCTTGCTCTGCCCACAATGCTCAATGCCAAATCAAAGACTTGGAAGCATTTAGAGCAGGTTCTTATTTTTTTTTAAAAAAAATATTTATTATTCATGATTTCTTTATTTTAATGTTTGAAATATATTATTGCATATTTATGGTTGACCTTGAGATAACATCATTCTGTTGGAGCTACCTTTCTTATTCTGGGCACTTGAAGACATACTTCTGAGTGCTTATTTGCAATCATCAATTGATATTGTTTATATAAAAAGAAAGGAAATTCAGGGAGTTTTCTTGTTCAAGGCAGCTTGAAAAATAGTAGGAAAAATATTATTGCAACTGAACCCTTTTTAATCTGAGCTCGTATCATGCTGTTTATTTCTTCAATTAAATATTTAGCATGCTTCCATCAAAATTTTAGTATCCAGAACTGATGTAAACCACGTTGCTTCCTTGACTACCATAATGAATCTGCGTCTTTATAGTTGGTGATTTACTACTCCTGAAACATTGTATAAAAGAAGTATTTGGTCAATGTACCTGCCTTATTATAATCTGAATGTTGCAACTTGGTGTATTTATGTATTTTTTTGGGACCCTGGACTTTTTGATATTTTTTATATTCAAACACGTTGCTTAAAAATCTGTTTGTAAGGAGCAAAATTTTGGCGAAATTACACAAACAAATTTATTCATGGACATACTCTTCTTATTGCATGCAACTCATTTTAATGTCGTCCATTTTTTTTATATTACCCAAAATTTTCTCTTCTTAGGTATCTTTATGGCATCCACCTAGGCCATGCAAAACTCCAAGAATTAGAATGGCAGTGGTGGGAAATGCGCCTTCATCTCCTGAGAGAAATTTAGTGAAGCCTTCTGACATTCTGGTAATATAGTTGTCTGCCGCATGATTTTCATGTATTTGATAATGGAAGGAGAGACATGCTTGACCTCTGATCAAGTATTTTTGCAAGTAGTCTGACATATATAAATCTCTCTATGCAGGCATATGATCTTGTTCAAGGGGCCAATGTAAGTTTAGTCTTTTCATTTACGCTCTGAATCCTTTTAGTCTATAAATGCGAATGATCTGTGTCCTAGGACTGGCTGTCTGAATAATTCTGAAACCATTTCTTTCTTAGGTATACTGACACTCGAGAATGCTTTGTTGAATTTCCATTAACATAAGTACTTATAGGGGTCCCCATACAAAATTTGGCTACTCTTTAAATATGAATATTTCATCTGATAGTGATCTTGTTTAAGAGGTCAAACTATTTTTGGCTTCTATGATTGTACACTTCTTATATGGCCAAAACTGGAGGAGAACCGAAGAGGATAAGACATTCATGTGTCCAAGTTGTGTGGTTCAAAAGTGTGCAAATGATGAGGGTGTCACATATTAAACTTGCATTTTGTGATGGAAAATGGTTTCATAATTTGCGTATTCTCTGCTCCAATACCCAAAATATCTATTAAACCCATCAGGTTTACTGTTTCTGGAAGAATCACTTCTGGATGGCCATTAAGATCTATATTAAGATGTCTCTTGTTCAGTTCAGTCTTTGTCAAACATATAGAATTGTTGCCTTGATATGTTCTCCAACAGGATGACCATTAATCTGTTTCTACATGACCTTGCCTTTTTATAATTGAATTATCCTGTTAGCGAGTTATCTTTGATTGATGCAAACATGATCCCATCACTCCTTATGTTATGTGTTAAATCTCCTTATGTTATGTGTTAAATTGACTAATTTTCTAGAGCCGGTAAATTGCACGAGAAGTGATTGTGACATGCACGTTTCTGTGGTCATGCTTGATCTAGGTGAGATGGAGTTATATTATGGACAGATCAGTACCTGAGCCACCTACTGCTGTTCTGTTACATGGTATTCTGGGTAGCAGGAAAAATTGGGGTAGGTGCTGATGCCAAATTTGGTACTTAAGTATTACCTTTTTCGTATCAATAGTTTTCTTTTTCATCGTGGTTCATATGATTGACTATGATGCAAGGGATTTTCACTTGCAACATGTAACAAAGTCTTGGAATAATTGTTTCTCTTCCTCCTTCCACTACTCTATCATGAAAACCTATTATTTTGTAACATTTCCACAGGTACCTTCAGCAGGAGATTGGCACAAGAGTTCCCCAAATGGCAGGCATGCAGTCATGAAACTTTTTTTTTTTTAAAAAAAAATTAAACTTACTTTTATTAGAGAAGGCAGGCAAGGATTTACAAAATTAGGAGGCAGGACGAAAAGCCTCCTACATATGTAGCTATACCAAAATACATTGTGTCCAGGCCCTGAACTCCCTATTCCCAGACAACTACAGAATAATCTTCAGGCCTAAATTAAAATTCAGTGCAATTCCTAGATTACTTACGCATATGCAATAGACAAATTTTTTGGTGAGTTATTTATGTTAATTCATTAAGTTAATCCAATAGAAGAAGGCGTCCTAATAGGTGAAGAGTGAAACCTTCATTGTCTTTTAAATCTAGACGTGATTTGCACTGAATTTGGATAGGCAAATTTTACTTTTGACATTTGATTTGTATGTTCTCCCCTTCTGAATTGTATGTTCACAACTCCACTTTTGGTTCGGCAAAAATTTTGTCCATGTTATTGTAGATATTAAAAGAGAACTAGTTGCTTTACCACATTGCCCTCATTTGGTGTGACTTTTTAAAGCCAACAAGCGTGTGCAGTGGGCAGCTTTGGATATAAAAGGAATTAATGGGCCAATGACAACTTCTTTTAAATTGTCTGCCACATTGGCATGGATGAACATTTGGGACATTGGGAGTCTCATATTAGATGAGAATGGATGACAACTAAGCAGATTTGTGATATCGTAGGGGGAAAAACGGAAATGAAAGAGTACAAAATGCGCAATTTTACATGAAAAGAAAGTTTATTGCGCAGAATTGACTGCCACTTGCTTGTTTCAAGAGTACTATGTCTCTCTACGATCATCTGCTGCCATTGCTAAACCAAGCAAGCCAACTATGGGCATTTCATACACATTTCACCAGAAGGCAGAGTACTCTTAAAAGAAGTACCTGGCTGCCAACTATGATCATTTCATTCACATGCAAAATGGTTATGGGTGGTAAAGAAATCCGTAAATTAGTTAGATGGGCCCTTTTTTCTTTTCACGGCTGTTTGAGTTGGATTTCAGGAGAAATGAAATTTAACAGGGAAACTGTAATTAGAGAAATAGAAGATTGTAGAATGAAGAAAGGTATTTCTCTTTTAAATTTCAGGAGTATGCCCGTATATCTGTATATCGGGAATTAGCCAGATCCCACAAATGTAGGGATTAGGTATTTACTTAGTATCTTATCGAATATTCAAGATATAAATACACGTGATCACAGGGATGTGATGGGGATAAGATGTTCTCTTTATAATGACTAGATATTACCGTATATTGTATTTAATATTCTAACACTCCCCTTCAAGCTGGAATGTAGATATTTTCCATTCTCAGCTTGGTTACAAGAGCTTTAAAGCTTGGTTTAGAAAGGCTTTTGGTGCCAACTATTCGTTGAACTACCCTTGGTCTACCTCATGTCTCCCATCATGACCTAGTTTGTTGTTGGTTCCGTAGGTGTGTCAGCTGGTTGACAGCATACCATACCAGTATCTTTCAGAAGATCAAGCACTTACTTCCTCAGAAAGACAAAGATTTCCGAAGCATTTCTTGCCACCTCCATTCCAAGGAATTACATAGTGAACCTAAGTCTTTCATTTCAAATTTGCTGGTGAGGTATTTTTTTTCAGTAAGTCAATCTCAGTCCAGTGATAATCATATCGTCAATGTACACAACCAAGATAGCTCGCTTCTCGTTAGAAGCATGCTTGTGGAACATCACATGGTCAGATTGTGCTTGATGAAATCCTTAAGCTTTAACTGTTTGGGTCAATTTGCGAACCTACTCTCGAGGTGACTTTTTCAATCCATATGGTGACTTCTTTAGATTACACGCTAGGCCTTTGTCTTGCTCAAATCCTGGAGGAGTATCCATGTATACTTTTTCATGTTGGTCTCCGTTTAAAAGGGCATTTTTCATATCTAGTTGATGTAGTGGCCAATCAAGACACGCTGCCAATGATAGACGTATCCTTACTGAGCTCAGTTTTGCCACATGATCAAATGTTTCTTTGTAGTCAACTCCATACAGTTGAGTGAGTCCCTTAGCGACCATCCTTGCTTTGTATATGCTAATACTCCCATTTGTGTCGAACTTAATGGAAAAAAATCCATTTACACCCAACCAGCTTTTTTTCTGGTTGATAGTCTTACCACATCCCGCAGTTATTTCTCTCCAGTGCTTTCATTTCTTCTTGGAATGCTTATCTCCAGTTTGGGTCTACAAGGGCCTCTGTAATACCTTTTGATATTTTAGTATCTGTTAAAACTGTGGTGAATGCTGCAAATTTTAGAGACAGCTTTCCAGTAGAGGCAAATCGTGAGACTAGGAGTTGATTACATGTTTTTTTTACCTTTTCTCAGGGCAATGGATAGATCCAATTCTGTAGAAGTCTGGCCTTCTATAAGATCATCTGTAGTTTTTGTACCAAAATAGGCTCTGTTAGGAAATCCGACGAGATCACTGCAAAAACGCGCAGCGGAAAACAAAACTTGATCTCCGATTTCCTACCAAGGATCCATGTTGTTCGTTTAATTCGATGAAAGAAATCAAAAACTATACCTCTATAGATTCGAAATCTGCAGACGTAGAACGTGCGAACGTAGGAGGTGCGATGACACGATCACCCTCTGTCGGTATCCACACGAATGCTTCCGCCCGGAGTGCTAGCTCTTGAAACGGCGCAGCTGAAGAACTCGGCTTTTCTCAAAAACGATTCTAGGGTTTCGTTTTTCTGTTGATTGCTTAGTGTACGAGATACACCATGCTATATACATATTTATAGATATCAAAATCTGATTCCAGATCGGATTGGTTAATGCCTATCATAATCCGCACCAAATACGGATTCCGTTAGGATTAGATAAAAACCAATCAAAATCCATATCAGATATGGATTTTATTGTTATTATCCGATGATATAAATATATACATAAGAAAAACGAAAATAATAATAATAATAATTAATATCCAATATTAATATTATTAATATTAAAAACGATAATAATAATAATAATTAATATCCAATATTAATATTATTAATATTATTAATCTCAGCCATACGCATTCTTGTGTGTGACCCGATAGGCCCATATTAATTGGTAGTTGATTAAATCTCTATTAAACCAACAAGTCGTAATTGGCCTCTAGCAAGGCATTACGACTACTCAATTAATACGAGTACAATCCAACTAGCCCAATAATAGCACATGCATTAATCCCTTTGTCACACGATATCTAGTTTGAACATAAGTCATGGTCAGCGTCATACTTATAATTGTTCAAACATATGATTACTCGATCTCTAAGTAGACTGATAAAACAAATGATATTGATCACACTATCAATTCATTTGAGCACGGCCATGCATTTCACAGTCTCACTAATCGAGGGGCCCAAAGATATCTCTCTCAAAAGAGAGGGACAAATTCTATCTTGATTGTTCAATATCCTCTACATAATTTCTATCACATTCAATCATGACCTTTATTATTATCCAGTTACGGATAACGTTTGATCATGTCAAAATATAATAGTCCTTATGTTGGAAACTATGACAATCTCAAGTCTAAGGATTAAAACATGACTATCATGAGATTTACTTATGACGCTAATTCATGTAGTAATCTCATGATGGGTCTATCCAATACACTGTTCTCTAACAAGTATCTATGAGATTGATTTGTATCATCATACACATAATCATCTCATGATTATCAAATCAACACTCATACTGATTATAAATTATTTTATCTCTATAACAATAATGAATCAGGGACATACATCAAAATTGTGTAACATACTAACCAACAATAATGATAATAAAACCTCTTTTATTAATAATAAATGTATAACATAAATATCCAAATCACGGCCTAGGGCACATACACTAATAGGCTCTTGCTCTAGGAGATGGACCGGTTCAAGGAGCTGGGATTTATGATGAGTGGGTTCACTATTATTTCAAAATTGCTCTTTGTGAGAATCGACAAGCAATTGGGTCTTTTGCGGCACTATTTCTCCCCCGTGAAGCACTGTCTAGTAGCGGGGATAGAGGCAGTGTTTCATTTGCAGTGGAACTAGAGGGGAAAACGGGAAATGTTGAGGGAGAAGCTTGGTCTGCTGCTTCCTAAGACTCCCCCTGGAGGTTGGAATTTGGAAAGAAAGATTCAGTTTCATAGGAGGTTACATCTATAGAGACATAAACCAGATGAAGAGAGGGAGAATAATATTGTAGCCGCGCTGAGTTGTAGAGTATCCAATGAATACGTATTTAATAGACTGTGGGTACAATTTGGACTTGTTCGGAGAGCGTTCATGGACAAATACCGTACACCCAGAGATTTTAAGAAGAACTGAAGTACCATCATAAAACAGCGGGACAGACATAGGAGTTTGAAACAAAGAGTTTTGGAGGAAAGACGGTTAATGAGATGACAGGTAGTTAGAACTGCCTCCCTCAAAAGGTACTTAAGGATATGCATGGTAAACGTTAGGACCCGAACAACTTTAAGGAGATGTCAATTCTTGCGTTCTGTTACACCATTTTGTTGCGGTGCATCTGGGCAAGAACTTTGACGAATGATTTCATTAGTGGCTAGGTAATCAGCTAATGTACCTTTGAAGTCTCGATCCCATTGTCTGACCGGAGCACTTTGGTGGTGGTTTGAAACTGATTGTTGGTTTGTGAGTGAAAGTTTTGGAAAATGGTAGTAACCTCCGTTTTTCTTTGAATACTCATCGTTGTGTGATCATCAATAAATGTGATAAACCACTTTGCTTTTGAAACATTTTTAATACGAGATGGACTCCATATGTCATGGTGGACAAGGGAGAATGGATAAGATTCTGAATGATTTTTAGCAGGATAAGGATTTCGTACATGTTTAGAAAACTAACAAGCATCACAATGAAATAAATACTAATTTTTGTTACTGATGAGTAGAGAAGCATTTTTTTGAAGTAGTAGAAACTAGATGTCCTAGTCTGCGATGTTGTAGTAATAAATCAGTATTGGCCAAGTGAAATACATAAGATATACTATTGGAAAGAGAGGCTTTGGTTGCTGGAACTTGCTTGTCCTTACAGTTTGCTTCCTTGAAACAATACAACCTTCTTTTCTCCTTAGGAATGTCAATCCTCTTCTCCGATACCTGTTCCTGCATTAGACATGAATGTGCCGAGAAGTTAACAAAACAGTTGAGATCTTGCGTGATTTTGCTTATAGAGATCAAGTTACATGTTATGTTTGGGATGTGTAGGACATAATGGAGCTTTAGTGAGGGGGATAGTTGAATAGAGCGTTTGCCAGCAACAAATGAAAGTTTTCTGTCAGCAATTTTAACTCTTAAGTAGGGGTGTTAACGAACCGAGCCAAGCCGAATGCTACGTTTTCGAATTTGGATTTGTTTAGCTAAACGAACTGTTCAGCTCGATTCGTTTAGCTAAACGAGCTTTGAAATTGGTTCAATAACACTATAACTGTTTAAACGAGCCGAACAGTTTGCGAACAGTTCGGCTCATTTAACTAAATGAAACAAATAGGTGGTTGAATTTGGCCCGTTTAAGTAAAATTAACGAACGAACTCGAACCGAATAGGAATCGAACTTGAACAGTTCGCGAACTGTTCGTTTCGCTAAACAGCCCTACTCTTAAGTTGTCATGATTCGGGACATAGGAATGAAACAAAGATAAGTTACTTGTCATATGGCCACACATGTATCAAGTCCAGGGTGTTTTAGCTACAATGTTGGTTGTACCTGGATGGGTAACGTTGTTGGCTGTACAAGGTATAGTCTGCTTTTGTAGGAGGGTGAACAACTGCTCAAATTATGTCTGGTTTAAGGAGACACGGTCTTGATTCTAGTCACCTATCGGTTGCTTCTCAGCATCTACTTGGAGTCCTCTGCTGTACACTGGTTTTCTAGTCTTGGTATCTACTGGTTTTCCATGAATATCCCACCATTTGTCTTGAGTGTGGCCTAGCTTATTGGAGTGGAAACACCTGGGGTGCAGATTGGAGCGATTTGAAGCAGACCGTGAAACAAAGGTTGAAGTTTCAATTGGCCTATCCCCTGAAGGAGTAATGGTCAGATCCTTTCGTTCTCCTACCATAACTTGTCGTCTCCTTTCCTCTATTTTGACTTCTGCAAATGCCCTGCTGAGAGAAGGCAGTGGCCTCTTTCCTATAATGTGCCCTCTTACTTCATCCAATTCTTTGTTTAAGCCAACAAGAAATTCATGTAGTTGTTCTTTCTCGAGGCGTCCTTTAAACTTAATGTTACTTTCAAGGTCACCCATGCTTCATAGTGCAGGTCCAGCTTTTGCTAAATAGTTTGCAGAGTGTTGTAATATTGCGTGATGCCAAGCTCTCCTTGCTGTATCTCATTGAGTTTGTTCTTTATCTCAAACACTTGGAAGGAATTCTCAAGGTTATAGTAGTTTTTCTTGACGGCCTCCTAAATGGCTTTAGCTGTCTGCATAAACAAGTAGGTGCGGCTAACGTGTGGCCCTCTTGAGTTAATGAGCCATGACAATACAAGGAAATTAGTGAGTTTCCAACTCGAATATTTTGGGTCTGTGATATCTGGTCGAGACAGGTCACTGGAAACATAGCCCAGTTTGCCTCTACCTCGTAACACCATCAAAACGGATTGAGACCAAAGGAGCAAATTCCTCTCATTCAGTTTGTGGTTGGTGATTTGAAGGGATAGACCTTCATTGAAAGATTGTGTGGTGGTATCTAAGTGGAAACCATGGTTGGTTGAGCCATAGAGGATGTCTATATTAACTCAGACATTCACGGCCCTGAACTTATTGTTATGGCAGAACAGTGGTAGCGGGTAATAAGTTTTTTTAGGTTAGAGCTTTGGCTCTGATATTATGTGTGTGGAGAAGTAGAAGACTATAGACTGAAGACATGTATTTCTCTTCTAAATTTCAGGAGTATGCCCATACATATATACATAGGGAATTAGTCAGACTCCGGGATTATAGGGATTATGTATTTACTTAGTATCCTATCAAATTTTCAGGACATAAATGCACGTGATCACAGGGATATAAAGGAGATAGAATATTCTCTTCATAATAGCTAGATGTTAACGGATATTCTATCTAATATTCTAACAGAATCTTTAGAGTTCCTTGGGTTTTCTCCCTTGAACATGATGATTGATTTGCATGTAGCTTGCAGAGAACAGTTCAAGTAGTTTGTTGAATTGTGTATGATTTATCTAATCATAGAGCTATGTCTTGAGTGTACTGCTATTAATACATTTGTTTGACTCAGTTTCTCTTGGTAGACTTGCGGTGTCATGGTGATTCAGCTTCTATCAATAAGAGAGGACCTCATACAGTTGATTCAGCTGCATTTGATGTATTAAAGCTGGTAAGAACGCTATTTGAGCTTCAGAATTGAAATAGTAATTCATCTATTATACGCGAATTTTTGTTAAATTGGAAGAATGTAGCTAAGTGCTTAAGATACACTGCTGCAAGGCAAATATTTAATTTGGCTGTGAATAGTATTGGCAGTATGATTTGTCCTGTTGTTGTACAGATAGTACTGTCCCAACTCATTTTGTTGAATTTTAATTTGTGCTGCTTCTTTGTTTATTTAAATAAAGGGAAAATAAATATTCAGCCGTTTTCTTGTTCAGATTTTCCGTGTAACTGTTTTATTTTTAAGTCCCCCTGTTTTCATGTGCACACCTGTGGTTACTAAGAGAGACCAAAGCATGTAACTTATAGAAATACAAAAGAGACCAAAGCATGTAACTTATAGAAATACAAAGAGCCAACTTAGTCCCCATCAGGAACAAATTATGAATTCTTAAAATGTTCCAGACCACTTAAATTAGTACGCTGAGGCACTGATGCAGGAAAAAACTGAAAAGAATTGAATAGAACTGCATATTACCCTGATAATTTTGTGAGGTTTTTTCTTTTGTCTAGAACACCTGGTTTATGTATATTTCTATGTCCTAAAAAGGTGGAATATGTTGCTGGTTTAATTGATCTACTTTGGTTTGGGAGCCAGGGAATCATATTTGATTTCTTGTTTTCAAGTTTGAAGTTTCGCCTCCTTCCCTGGTAATGTATAAGCTGTGGAATATCAAGAAATTGTGTTTATTTGACACTGTGAGAGCTCTTTGAAGGCTGTTTATATGTTATTCGTGGTGTCTGTGTAGAAATATAGTATAAATACACTGTATATATACATATACATGACTTATACACACACATACATAACATACACATACAAATAGAGACTGTATACACACAGTAAGCGACCAATGCAGTGGCAAATTGGATCACACAAAATATAGCCGTGGGAATAATGTAGCCATTTTTGTAGTGGGCTGTTTAGTTGTTTGAAACCTTCATCCATCTTATGGCTTTGTAAACTGCTTATATAAATGACAATACTTTTAGATTTTACATTTAATGTATCATGGCATTTATGTCCTGGATGACTCTTGTGTTATCATTACCAGTCACAAACTTAACGGTGATAACTTCCTCTCTTGGCCTAGAAGAGTTGAAATACTTGTAACAGGTAAAGATAAAGAAGAATACTTGTATGGAATTGTTATTGTTCCTGATGAAACTAACTCTAAATTTATTGTATGAAAATTTGAATATCACATTGTAGGATCTGCAAGGCACCACTAGAAGGGAGGTTGAACAGTAGGTGCGGAAAATGTGGTTTTTAAAATTAGTTTGAACCAAAAACCCAACTTCTGAAAACAGTTTCTGTTTTCAGGATCAGTTTTAAAACGTTTTTAAAACTAGGTTGTAGGTCTTCAAAAATTCTGAAATTTTGAGAGAACTTAGCCTCAGATGTTATGAGTATCTCCTAAAAAATTCAGATTTAAATTCAACCTCTAACCCCTTCAAAAATCGTTAGTGGTCAGATTGCGCGAATCTGCCAGAAACGGTAGACTGTTTTGAAAAATTTATTCCTATTTGTACGCAACTCCAAATGCTCTGAAATTTTAACCATTAACCCCTTATATGTTATATTTAAATGAGCTGAAACAGTTTTGAAAAATTCTTTTGGGAAGTTAGTCAAATACGATCAAAGTCTCAACCTTGGCAAGCCTGAAAATCAGACTGCACTAGTCTCAGAACTTTGGACGTTTGGATGACTTATACTTGTCCAAAAGGGTTGATACTTGTGTCAAAAGAACCTTAAAACGTGTGACTATGATTCTGAAAAGTTTCGTGATTTTTGAAATTCGTTTACTATTTTTACGAACGCGATTAAAAACAGTAAACAGTGCTGAAACAGAAAATCAGTGCTGAAAGTAAATGACACCAAGAATTTTATACTGGTTCAGTTATAAACAACCTACTTCAGTCTTCGAGGAACACCTTCCTCGGTTCACACTAATCACACAACACAAAAACACCTTACCACAGGGTTGATGGAGTTACACACCAACTCCAACCCTTTACAAACCTTGTACGTGAATACAATTGTCACGAACACCACCACCTTGTACGATTGAAGATTTATCACACCTTGATCAATCTTTTACAAAGATAAAGAATGTGTGATGGTCTAAGATAAGCCTATTCAAGAATATGAATGTAAGTACAATAGGCTTTTAGGAAGAAGAAATAAAGAGAGTGTACAAGAAGAAGGCTAGAACACTTTTGATCTTTGAATTTGCAACTCTTGTTCTTGTCTTTTGTTTTTGCTCATCTCCTTTCCTTTTAAGCAACATGGCCGTCCCCCCTTGATGCTCTCCCCTCTTGAAAATTGTCTTCTAAGTCCTTGGGAGAATGTGTGGCATCATTCTGACATGATCTTGCTTACTTGACACCTTCTCATTGGATAATCATTTAACCTTTGCTTACTTGACACTTCATGATTGGTTGAATGTTGTCATCATTTGATGACGTGGAAAATCTGAGAATTCCACTAAAAACATGTGCCAAAATCAACATAAAATAGTTGCCACAACTCATAAGATTATCACATAAATTAAGCAAGATAATTTCTCCACAAAAACAAGCAAGAAATCGGCCATGAATGAACTTGACATGCTGAAATTTCAGCATGTGATACATGGTGCTTTTATTCAAATTATTTCCAATTTTCTTTGATTTTTCTCTTTGAAATAAATCACCAATTAGTAGAAAATAATCTCATCATTTTTGGAAATGAATTTGGACACCAATATGGCCATAAAAACGTTCAAGATACATTCCCACACATGCTGAAAAATTTCAGCATGTGTGATATTCAAGATATCACACTTTAAGACTTTGTATCTTATTCAAATTACTTCCATTTCTTCTTCCAATTAACCACATGTTTCAAGACATAAAATATCTTTTCATGAATGCCAAAAATCGGCCATCTATAACTATACATGCTGAAATTTTCAGCATGTGTTTCAAATGAGATATAGTTTGAAACATTACCTTTTGTAGCTTCTTTCTTTAAATCACCAACAATGTATGATTGATTCTTGACCAATCAATATGCCAACAAGGCTCCATATATGCTCCATCTCAGCTGTAGGGGCATGTATAATTGTATATACATGTGCTGAATTTTATTTTTGCAAACTTTGTAAAATAGTGCACATTTAACATGTTATATTCCAATCAGCCCTTAATTTAATTTTCTAGAACACTTTAAGATGTATGACATATGTAAAAAGTGTCTAGATACGTGTCGTATGATGTGCCAAAAATGTTCCATGTATTGTGTACGTAGAAAATCGAATTTTCGATGTTTATCGATTACCCGATTTTTCTCTAATTAAATTCCAACTTTTTGCACATGTTATATATATTATGTTACACACACACATATATATATATAATATAAACTTTAATTCTCAGCTCTTGGCTGGTCTAAAGTGGCGCCATTAACATGTGACAAATTTGAAATTGGAATCTCCACAATTTGGCCTTAATGTGGGGTGATTTGTGTGTGCCAACATGGAATGATTTTATGGCTGGAAATATCATCATATGCACGAAAATAATAATGATTTTTGAGGTATAGGGGCTGGCCATCTATTTATGCCAAGTACGTGACACGTTGGCGAAGTTTCGGTATTCGTCCGATACGACAATTTTTGGTTTAGAACCTTTTAACGTGTCGTATTTAATTTGTCATCACCATGACTTATATCATATGATATAAGACCTGAATATACTCATAAATATGAGTTAAATATGGTGGTGTGACGTTAACGTACGTACATATAACGTGTCGATGGTACGTTGGAATACATGTGTATGTGCCTTTTTCAAAAAAATCTGAAAATATATATTTTTATATATGTATAGGCGTGTATATGTGGTGAAGAGAGGAGGAGGAGACTTTCCTTTCTTAGTCTTGTTGCCTTTGTGCCTTGTCCAAATGTAGCTTCCTTTAATGAACTACATTGTTTAATTAACTAAGTACTTCACTTAATGAACTAGTTTAGTTCATTAATGGTGGCACCTGAAAATAGTATAAACACAACAAATGTTCGCCATTTGATATAAGCTTTAAAGCTTCATGGCTCGTCAGTACGACAACATTATATATAAAGCAAGTTATATGCAATATATCATGCACATTTTTCTTAAGCTCGATTTTATGCACATTTAAATCATATATTTTGAAATCACTCAAACCCCTTTTTCTCTACACACATAATAATGTCATGATTGACTAGATCAATGCTTCCTGAAATCAGTGATCATTTTATAATGTATGAGACTGCAGTAGAAATTTGGGCTGCAGTCAAAGAAATGTACACCAGTTAAAGAAATGTACACCAAATAATACCTATGAGCTTTATGAAATTAAAGCTCAACTTCATGAAATAAAGCAAGAAAATTTGACTATAAATAAGTATTACACACAAATGACAAGGGTCTGGCATCAAATTGATATATTTGAAGTACATCAATGGTCCTGTGCTAGAGATTCCAGACTGTACAAAGCTATCACTGAACAGAAAAGAGTATTCATATTCCTGAGTGTATTACATCCTGATTTTGATAGTGCTAGGAGCATAATCTTAATGATTAAACCATTGCCAAGCTTGAAGGCAACCTTTGCTGAAATTAAACATGAGCAAAGTAGAAAAAAAAAGTGATGATGAGAACTATTACTCCGAATATGTCTACAGAAACCTAAGGCTTTAACCACTGAAAAGATCAATCCTGATGCTACAACATTAGCAGCTAAGAGAAAATATAGAAGAAGCTAGCCTCTTTTGTAGTACTACAACAAAAATAGACACTTATTGATGACTGTTGGGGATAACATGGCAAGCCAGAAGAAGACAGACCAGCAAAACCAAATTCTAGCTCCTGGAAGTCTTTCTCAAAATCCATTCCTACTAGAAATGGCTCGCCAAACATGGCTCAAGGTCCTGACTCTACAAACATGGCTTAAGGTCCTATAGTCAGTCAACAGAAACCACGACTCTTCTCACAAAGAATGAAATTGAAGCACTGCTTCAACTGTTAAATAAACAATAAACAAATAGTCCACCAACACAGGACTCTATGGCAAGCATTAGACAGCACCACAACGGTAACTCTTGGATTGTGGATACTAGAGCTTCAGGTCATATAACAGGCAATTGTACACTTCTATCCTCCTATCAATCTTTTTCTATTCCTAAATCAGTTAATATTGCAAATGGTTCTTCACAGTTTGTCACTAGAATGGACAATGTAAGGACAAATGATAAAATCACCTTATATAATGTACCGTATGTGCCCAGTCTTAGCTTTAACTTACTATCTATAGAGAAACTTACAAAAGATAATAATTGCATAGCTTGTTTTTCATCTTCTGAATGTTGTTTTCAGGAGAAAAGCATGAAGAAAAAGATTGGTAATGCTAAAAATATAAATGACCTCCTTGTTGAAGCTGAAAAGTCCATGATCACTTGCTATCACTTAAACATTGCAGAACAAGATCCAAGTATAGGACAAAGTAGTACGGTTAGGGATCAGTCTTGTGTGGATAGTATTCTCTTGTGGTATAGGAGACTAGTTCATCTCAATTTTTTGTATTTAAATCGTCTATTGCCAGGGTTATTTAACAAAGTGAATCACAAGATTGTCATTTGTGAATCTTGTCAGTTAGCAAAGAATACAAGGCAGTGTTGTCCTGCAAGAGTGTATCAACCAACAAAGCCTTTCAACCTTGTTCATTCTGATATCGGAGTCCTTTAAGAACAACAGTTACCAATGAAAAAAAGATGGTTTGTGACCTTTGTTGATGATCATTCTAGAGTAACTTGGGTATATCTCATGAAAAACAAATTAGATTTAAGTCACATTTTCAGGAATTGCTTCAATCATATCAAAAATCAGTTCAACTGTATAGTAAAAACTTGAACCTCAGATAATGGAGCTAAGTACTTAGGTGATTTTGTTAAACTGTTTATGAATGAAAAGTATTTATCATCAAATCTCTTGTGTTTACACGCCTCAATAAGAGGTTGCTGAGAGAAAAAAACAGACATCTACTTAAGGTTACCATAACTTAAATGTTTGCAATTTTTTATTGGAGAGAAGCTGTGTTAACATTTACCTATCTAATAAACAGTATGTCTTCTACAATTTTATCTTTTAGAACTCCTAAGGGAATCTTCTTCGAACCTCTTCTTATACAAAGTTATTATCTGAATTGCCTTTTCAATTGTTTGTTGTAATGCCTATGCACAGTTACATCCTCATTTGAAGGAAAAACTAGGTCCTATGAAATATATTTTCTTGGATATTCAGGATCACTAAAAGGATATAAATGTTGTTGTCCAAGTACCAGAAGAATGTATGTTACACTTGATGTATTCTTTGATGAAACTCTTGCTTTCTATGACCAGTATATAGAAAAACCAGATAAAGCATATGATGATGTATAGACTGTAATTGATATTGTGAGACAACCTCCCTGGAACCAACAGAGTTTAATAATTCCAAGTAATTCTTGGAATACACAGGTTATAGGAGAGAATACTAACACAATAGATACACCTCAATGAATAAACGACCTATTAATAAGGTTTATACAGAAATGAATACCCAACCTAGAATAAGCTTAGGAGAAGATTTGCATATAGTATTTGAGACTGTTGCAGAGGTAGATGACAGACCTATTGATGTTAGAAAGGGAACTGGGGAATATACTAAACATCCACTTTACAATTTTTCTCACATGATAATTTGAACTCACATTTTAAGTCTCTTACATGTAATTTGATTCCAATATCATATATACATGAGGTAATGGATATAGCAAAATGGAGAATTGTTGTAAATTATTAAATGAGAGCCTTAATCCAAAATAATACTTGGGAAGTAATGGCTATTGTATAAGGTATTAAACCAGTAGGATATAGATTGATATTCATCATTAAGTTCAATCTAGATGGAACAATATACAGGTATTAGACAAGATTAGTAGTTAAAGAGTTCACACAAATGTATGATATTGATTATATAGAAAATTGAGCAGGGGAGAGAAACTTCTTTGACTAGAAAAGTGCTCCCACTTCTCTCTAAAACTCTCTACCGCACAAAGATTAAAAAACATCCCAATTAACCATCCTAGAAATATTTTCTCTTTCCTTAGCCACCTCAACAGATACATTTTTCTGTCATTCCCCCTGCCCAACACCACAATGGCTCTTTCGTTGTCACTCTTTGAACACTTAAAGCAGCTTATTCCCCTCATTCTGCTAAAAAAATTCTGCCTTTTGTCCTCGCAAAAACACTCAAACCAAAATCCTAGTGCAATTCTGCCTTTTGTCTTCGCAAACAACTCGAACCAAAATCCTAGTGCTTTTTACAGCCACCTTGTTGCCACAGGGGGTGGCCTTCCGTTGTTAGCATTCGATTCGCTTCGGATTATGCCTATTCTACTTTCTTCTTACGCAATCTAAGCATGTTTGACATAATTTGTGCCAAATCGGCTTGGGCTACCTTGCTCAAGCCAGAATTCAAGCCAGAGGAATCTACAACTCTTTCTTTCTTCAAATTGGACGAAGACAAAAGGGTGAAATCTTTTGCAATTCCTCGGATGATTGTCGACCTGGGTAAATAAATTGGGGGCTTTCTGTTGTGGGCCAAGTGATGGGTAGTAGCGACTCCTACACAAGTCGTAAAGATTTCGCCGAAGCAAGATGGAGCAGTAAGGGTATGTTGAAAACTCAGAAACATTTCAAAGGCCTTTTGTTTTCAGATTGCAATTTGCGAAATCAAAACAAGAATTCTGGAAAGGTCTCCAATAGCATTTGGAAAAGAATCCTCTTTCTATAGCATTAGGTACCTGTCAAGCTAATCCAAAAGATGAAATTAGACATTCTCCCTGTTTGTATTCGTCTCCTTAACCTCAGATTACACCATTTCTATAGTGACACTCTAGGGAGAATAAGCAGTCTCATAGGAAAACCTTTGTTTATAGACAGAGCCACTTCTATCCAAACCAGAGTAGGGTTGGCTAGGATATGCATTGAGATTTCAGTTGGAAAGAATGTCCTAATCAAGTAAAATTTAGAAATGATTATTTAAAGAATGTATACCAAGAGGTGATATGTGAATGGATGTCCTTACTAAATGCAAATCTTTTGTTGTCAATTGTGAGAAAAGAATTTGAGAGTATCCCTAAAGAAGGAAGTCAAAGAGATAATTGCAAAGCTCAAAAGAGGGTTCAGGACACTCAAGCCATAATTGAACTTGTCTCGTCTTGACCGATTGAAGATTGAAGATGGAGATCAACAAGCAGGTGGTTGCCAATGCTCTAAAGGTAAAGGCTCTGTCCCTGAGAAATAGAAGTAAAACAAACTGAAAAAGTGAGTTCAAAAAATAAATGTGACCCTCTAGTGAGTGAAGATGGTTATGATCCGGATATATCTCAAAGAAAAAATTGCACTTTGAATATAAAGTTAAAGAGCATAAGGTTGGGAAAGATGGTAGGGAAAGCTCTTCTCGGAGACTGACTGAGAAGAAAGAAAAGAAGCTGAACTCACAACTGAAAGAAAATCCAAGCCAACAATTGGAAATGTTTCCTACTGGAATTGTTTCCCTTAGTGGGTAGCTTTCTAAGAGAAACCACAAAGATAAAATAAGTAATTGCACAGAAGCTGAGGATGGAGGAGATGAACCAAATAGGTAAAGTGAAAAATCCCTCTCATGAACTAGAAAATGAAAATGATGTTGATGCGGTGGAAATTGAACAAGAACAAGATGTTTATGAGCCTCCCATTAGGAGGTTCTGAGGTCAAAGAACAAATTTAACAGTCTGATTCAGTGGTCCACTTAACAGAGGGCATTGGGGCAAAGGCTGTTAAGCATTATAGTAGAGGTAGGAGTAGAGGAACGAGACCAAAGCAATAGTTTTGGCCTCCCCTTTGAAAGGATTTTGAATTGCTCCCTATAAGTAGGCTATGCATATTGATGGTTTTGGAAACACATTGAGCAATTGTTTATGGTAGTGCAATTATAATGGCTATCTTGTATGCATATTTTAATATCTGTGAAATTGAACTTACAGAAAAAATCTTGATTGAGAGTTATATCAACAAGATGTTAAAAATGTCTTCTTAGTTGTGAGCTGCATGAGAAAGTGTATATGATTATACCCCCAGGCTTTTGAGGATCAGACAAATAGGAACCAAATCTGTAAGTTGAAGAAGTCTTTGTATGGCCTAAAATAGTCACCAAGAGCATGGTTTAGAAAATTTTCCAAAATAGTAAAAGAATACCAAGTTATTCAAAGCCACACTTATCATACTCTATTTACTACGACTTCAATGCAAGGAAAGATTACTATTTTGATTGTATAGGTTGATGATATTATTGTAACAGTAGATGACTTAAAAGGAATGCAGTTTATTAAAGTTCAGTTATCTAAGTAATTTGAAATGAAGGATCTAGGAAAACTAAGGTACTTCCTAGGAATTGAGGTTTTATAGAATGAAGATGATATGTGTATATCTCAAAGAAAATATATTTTAAATCTATTAATTGAAACTGGAATCATGGATGTAAACCTACAAGCAGTCCAGTTGAACCAGTGCATATGACCATGGAACTGTGGGATAAAACTCCCACTGACGGGTTATAATACTAGAAGCTGGTTGTAAGTTAATATACTTATCACACACCAGACCAGACATATGCTACCCTATAGTTTTGTTAGTCAATATATGCATGATTCTATTAATGAAAATTGATAACCTGTTTTTAAAAATTCTTAGTTATTTGAAGAATAAATCAGGATATGGGATGTATTTGTAAAAAAAAAAAGAGAAAGATATATTCAGATTTTCGCTGATGCTGACTGAGCTAGATTTAAAATTGATATGAGATCAATCACTAGCTATACAACACACTTATGGGAAAATTTAGTGATAGAGAGGGCAAGAAGCAAACTGTTGCGTCCAGAAGCACTGTTGAAGCTGAATTAATAGCATTAGCCTTTGGATTGTGTGAGGGTTTGTTACTAAATAAAGTATTTGATGATGTTGGACAAAGAATATCACTGCCTATGCATATATTTTTCACAAACTATACTTAATTAGAGAGAAGATTGAAGACAAAGTGATTAGATTGAAGCGCATTTCTACCAAAGGTCAGATTGTAGACATTTTGACAAAGCTTGTATCCACTAATGCATTCCAAACATTACTGTCCATGGCTTAGCTGTATAAACATTTATGCAACTAAGCTTGGATAGAGTGTAGAAGTACATTATAAATACAATCTATATATACATATACATATACGCATACATAATATACACAAATAGGGACTGTATACACACAGTAAGCCACTAATTCATTGGCAAACTGGATTACACAAAATGTAGCCGTTGGAATAATGTTGCCGTTAGTGTTGTGAGCTATTTGGCCGTTGGAAACCTTCAGCCATCTTATGGCTTTGTAAAATGCCTATATAAAAAACAATACTTGTACATTTTACACTTAACTTGATGAATAATATGTTCACAATTTTCTATAGTCTGGTTATATATTAGAAAGGGATTATGATTAGATTAATGGCTTCCAAGATTTCATACATATCTTTCATGAATAGTATCTGGTGAGAACACTGAAATTTAAAGATACACCGTATGTATGAATAGTAAGAGAATCTATGTCCAAAAGACTATATAGTTTATTCTTTCTGACAATATGCATCTATACTTGATTCTCAGAACTCAAATGATAATCTTGACTACCCCAGTGATGGGATAATTTTGCTTCATGTTTGGCTTGCTTCCTGATCAAGTGTCACTTCTAGAACATCTAATTATTGGCCTCGTTTTGCCCCTTCCCTTCTCTAGCTGGGACGTCTCAGGTTAAGTCCTCGGGTTATCATTGGTCATAGCTTTGGAGGAAAAGGTAAATTCTCATTTAAACTTGGAAGCAATTCCCCATCAAAAGCTGTGGAAGTTTACGAGTGACAAGCTAGTTTGTATGACAGTTATGACGTCATTAGTCAATTACTTTCTTTTCTCATGCAGTTGCCTTAAGTATGGTGAAGCAGGCCGCAAAACCCCTTGCCCGCCCTGTCAGAGTAAGTCTTCATATGTTCAACATGAGATAGCATGTGGGGTTTTTTTAAATCAATTTCAGTCCCTTTACCTATATCCTTCTCATGATTTTGTCTTTCCAAATGTCTTATACCACATGCTTACTGATAGCAAAATAGAAAATGGGGTTGGAATTGGGGGGCGCTATTTGACTGAGAAGAATAATATACTTGTGGTGATTTGATGCGGATACAGTGGTACTCTGACTTATGTCCTCTTTCATAAAAATGAAGTGAATACGAATTGAATACGGAAGACTGAAATCTGACCCTTAAAACAATCACCGTCGACATTTTCTAATGCTGAAGCTGAAACCAGTGGCATGTAAATTGACCTATGATGCAATATAATCCTGCCAAGCCTCAAGTAATGATTATATTCTTGATGGCTTAATAGATTTAGCAATTGAATGGTTATCGTTAAGTACTGCATTAATTATTTCCAGAGTTTGGTTGCTTATGAGCAGCACCTTAGGTAGGGATGTTGAACAAGCGTTGTGACAAAAGAACTATAAGTAAAGAGATCAAGTGTGAGCTTTATTAGTTTGGATCATTGATTGAGGGGTAAATTCTGTTAAGCTTACCGTTATTTTCCCCCCTTTTTCTTTCTTCCCCCAATTTGTAGTTATTCTCTTGTGCCTTTATCTTTTACTTTCGTATTAAGTTAGCCTTTAGGTTTGGGTTCTAGATGCTACACCAGGAAAAATTCGAGCTGGTGGAGATGGAGATGATCATCCTGCAGAGCTGATTGCTTTTCTAAGGAAATTGCCTAATGAGGTGATTATTATTCATTAGCATTTTCTTCCTTTCCAGTTATATTCGTTTTTCATTTTCTTTTTTCATTTGGGCCCTTGAGAAGGATCTTGTTTGAGGTCTATCTTCCTTGATTTGTTATTTCTTAGGTTAATGACATCTACCTCCCCTGACTTGCGTCCGTGTTACCAATACCTGAGAGGTTTTGCCGAAACCACTATTTTCCCATTGGCCAATACATTGTTTAACTAATAACCCCCCTGAAGTTAAAGACCTAGCGGATACTTTAAATTGATCATATCGGTTAAGAAGTTTTCCCTCGCCAACTTAACCTTATGTATCATCTCCACTCCTTAAAATCTAATGAAAATAAGTTTCTCTTATCTGATTTCTCCGAAGATCCTCCTACACCATGTATGATGATTATACTTAGCAGAAAATAATTGTGCAATGATTCTGTAATTGCAGTGAAGCAAATCAGTTTTACATCTGCAACAGAATTGGGGCTTTTAAAATCCTCACCACAATTTTGTACTCTCTTGCTGTAGTGGAGGCTTCCCGAAGCTTGCATTATGGATCTAGTTGTTTTTTCTCCTTTTTTTATTTATTTTTTTATTTTTATTTGTTAACTTTCTTTTACATTTTCCGGTTGTTTGAAAATTTTGAATCACATCTAAGTGAATCACATCTAAGTGGTCTGTGGTCTTGGATTATAGACAAAGATTGTGGCAGTTATATGAAATTTTGTATATAAAACCCCTAAATTTGAGTCGCCTATTTACCCTGAAGTTCTTTCTTTAGCTTGCTTTTTGTTCTGCGCAGTAGTTTTTGATTGATACTATCTTTCTTTCTCTTCCAAAATTATCTAAAACAAAGGTCTCTTCAAAACGGGATGTTGTGGATTCCCTTGTGCAAGGAGGATTCTCCAAGGATGTCGCACAGGTACGCCTGTGTTTCTTTCTCTCTGATATCTATCCCAAAATGCTCTTTGCAGTCCTCCCGTGCATCCTGTATTTTTCTTTCAGTTGGCAAAATAGAAAGCCAAGTAAATTGTTTCTGTATTACAATGTGTTCCTTGTGAGACTGTTATCATGTTGTTACCAACACTCCCTATGTCTGTTAACCAAGCAATTGAGCTATCATTGCTGAAAGGTTCTCTGACTTTAAGGTCTGTTACTCTCTCGTTTGTACATTCAGAGAGGTTATTTCAGTTCAACTTATCTTTGCTACTTGTAAATGGATGAACTATGACTACATTTCAAATTCTTTAATTCTCTAGAGGTCGCTTGCTTATTTTCAATTTAATCTTATGCATCTTCTTATTCCTCCTTGTGAGTTTATGCCTGATCATTTATCTACAGTGGGTGGTCACTAACCTTCGACAAAAAGGTGCTCCAGGCTCACCGTCATCTAGCTATTCTTGGGTGTTTAATCTCGATGGAATCGCTGAGATGTATCAGTCATACGAAGAGAATAATTTGTGGTAAACTATCCTCTTATTTCTTGGATTTGTATCGAATATTTCTGACATCGTGATGCTGGATACGAAGCATCATGGGGATAGATGTTAACCATGACACTTAGTAGAGCATATTTATTATTTATGAAACATACTGTGGGAAGTGGTATTTAAGTAAGGAAGCTTAATATTACCTTAAATTTCTTGTTTAGAATTTTTGTTTCAGTAAAATGTTAAAAGTATGCAGTCAAAGCTGAAATGTGAATAAATTTTGCAGGAGAATAGTGGAAGATGTTCCTCGAGGTGTCCATATCAACTTTCTGAAAGCAGAAAGAAGCCTGCACAGGTGGGCGCTTGAGGATCTTCAAAGAATTCATGCTGCAGAGGAACAAGCTGTTGAAGACGGAGGCGGGGTTGAAATGCATGTCCTTGAAGATGCGGGGCATTGGGTAAGTTAGGAGCTTCCCTGGATTTATCTAGCTACCTATTTTGTTGGTTCCTAGTCTACCTTTCTTAAAATACTCGTGAAGCTTTTCAATGGCAGATCTATGCTTGATGTTCCAAGTAGTGCTCTCATGCTATTATGCTCGCAAGCGAACTTCAGTTCTGGTCTTATGAACATGTCTCACATCTGTGTTCTTACATAAGTAGTTTAATGTGGTTAAGATTCTTGAGGAAATTTTAGTTCTTTTGGGAAATATACACACACACATACACACACACACACACACACACACACTTTCAAGATCTTTACATGGTTTGGCAACCCTTTTGTGTTTTCTGAGCAGAGTCCTCACATGATCATGTACTGAGAGAAATTGATCATGTCATTAGATTGGATTTCCAGCTCTCTTGGTTTCCTGATAACTCAATTGCCAACCAAAATAACAGTGACATCATCTGCTGCAGGTTCAGGCAGACAATCCTGACGGTCTATTCAAGATTCTTTCGTTCTCATTTCAAGGATTCTAGACTCTCGAATTCAGGAAGGAACTTCAAGTGTGGAGAGGAGGAAAAACATTCTGAGTTTTGTATATGCCATTCTTTTGGTTCTCTGTTTGGATTCCATTGGATTTGCAGGGAATTGTCCATCACATTGATGTGTTCACCATTCTTTTGGGCATTACAAGTCCAGTCAGTATGCCTTAACATCATGAAAGCATAGCTTGGTCGAGTCGCGTCGCTGCGGCGCCTGATGCTTTGAGGATTAATAGCCCACATTGAGTCCGTGAGGGGATATAACATTAACTCAATGGCTATCCAAGCTATGAATGTACTTGTAAGGTGAATACTATGTCACCTTGTTGTTGGTATAATATTGTTAGGAGAGTAACAGCTTAACAGCAATACTAAACTAAGCGGCGTGGAATTATCTAGTGACAGGCCACTGAAGCCTTGTTACATGTCACGTTTATCCATATGATACCATTTCCCATCTTTATAAATGTTCCGTAACTCCTATTTTCTTTACACGTGCTACACAGATGTACTCAGTGAGTTTATGACCTCGAAAGGGTCACATGTCTGTTGGCGGTAATTTCAGACACGACAGGAAATTACGATCCAAACTCGACACGTTCTTTGCTGGTATGAGTATAGCCTTGCGGGTTTCGTGCACAAATGGAGTAAGACCTGAAACTTACTTACTATGAGCAAATCGTGTCCAGTTACACTCGTGGGTTACTCATTTAAATTCGTCATACACGAAATTTTTAAACATATTTCAAATATTAATTATTAAAGTTAAAATCGTAAAATTGAAAATCCTAAAACCTAAACTCTTACTCTTTGCCTGCCTGGCTACTCAAACCTAATTCCTACATCATTCTCTCTTTTGTTCTCTGAAGTCTGAACTCTTTGTCTCTCGGCCGGCAACCCTCCGTCTCCCTCTGGCCTCCATCTCCTCTCCAGTCTTTAACAGCCGTTTTCTTTCGTCTCTGCTCTCACCTTTTACAGCCGATGTTCCACTGTCCTCCGTCTCCCTCGATCTCCTCTCCCGTCTTTAACAACCGTTGCCGCCGCCTCCCTCTGCTTTTGCTTCCATCATTTACAACCGCCGTCGACCGCCCTCTCCATCTACTTGCTTCCACTCCTGTGTTCAAGAGTCAAGGCACACCTCTTGTGGATTTCCTTTTAGATTGTGAGATTCTGTGATTTCATTTTATGGTTTATGACATCTTTAATCTTGAATCTTTGATTCTAGATCTATTGTTGTTTTAATGATACATTGTAACAGTAGTCAGTTTAAATACATGAAACTTGAAAAATACACAAAACTGAAAAAAAACCTGAAAAATACACGAAATAGCCCAAACACGATCTAAAATATTTGTACAGTTTGTGGGTAAATCCGATACACTCACAAAACCTGACATGTATAGGTTTGGGTATCTGTTTTTGTACACGCGAAGAAAATGGGTCTGGTATGAGTTTGATACTTTGATATCCGAAACCCGAAAAACACGAAACACGACATGTTTGCCGTCCCGGAGCGTATTGCTGTTAGCATTTGCCACCAAACTGTAATCTTGGCTTTATAATTTTGCATAATATGCACTTTCTCGTTATTTATTACGATCTAATATTTTGCTTCGTGCCCTAATATCTATCTTATTTTTTTTGGTACAAGTAATTATGCAATATTTAAAAAAAGGATGAGACTCAGAGAGTTTCAAAAGCTAATGGATAGAGTTGCTTGGTGGTGAAAAGAATTAGACTTGGTTCGTCGTTCAGATTCCGAATTTTGTCTGGCGTTATATGGGTGCGAACTGTTTAAAGACGATTGGGCAAGAACGAGTGTAATCCATTGAGTCATTGTTCATGATTTTTTTTTTTTTTTTGGGTTGCTAGAAATCTTTGGCTTATTGTACTTTGGTGTGAATGACAAGATTGAACTAGTGGTCTGACCTGATATTAGTGTTCTTTGGTGATATATTTTCTTTTTCTATGTTATTTCTATTCCCTTTTCAGTTATGATTGAAATGCTCGTTGAGTTAAGATATGTATTGCATTCTCTCTGTTTGAAAAATGTAAATCTAAATTGACTTTTGGCTTTATAATGTCTTAATCACATTATATAATATGAAGTGACCCTCAACAATGAAGGAAAGGTAGATGTATTTCAAGTTATTCTAATTTTTTACTTTTGCGTGCAAAAGTACCCTTCAGCCTCTTTGGCTAAACAGCCTTCTATTTGAAGTCTTAGTGCATGGACTTCAAGAAATAATAATAACAGTCGTAGTGCTTAGTGAAAAGTGAAAACACATAATATGGGTCTTGTATAAAACCAGGACCATGCCTCTGATTGGCTGCCTTCTGCCCCTCTAGAAGAACACCTCACCCTATTATTTGAACGGTATCTCTTATGTGTGCAAACCCTTCTCTCCTAAGGGCACTAACACTACTTAATTTTGGTGCAAAAGATTGAACCGAACGTCAAAGACCTCCACCCCTATAGTCTCTAGGAGATTACCGTAGAGTATATGTAAAACTATGCTCCGTAGTCTCTGACACAGGAAGAACTGTGTTTGATGTGTGCATGGAACCCGACCCAAACTGGTTCAACATAAGCCGAAGCTAAAATCCGAATCATAGAAAGTGCAGATTAGATATTGAGATAGTAGGATTAACAGGGGTATGCATCATATTTAAGCTAGGCTTCAACAAGTCTGGTTGGGAGTAATTCAAGCCAGACAAAATTGTCTTCTGTACAGTTTGCTTTTGAATAAAGCAGTGACCTACATGTCGAGCTCAGTTCAGGTTGGAACGATCTGCCAGGTTAAGACAGTTCAGGTAGCGCTATTGAGTTTGTGTTCTGCACAGTCAGCCGACTTGCCGATCTGAGAACAATAGCACTTTAGAACAGTAGTTCTGTGCTATCAGCCTTCCAACCGAGCTGAACTGATGTCAGATCGATCAGTCAGATCAGATCAGTCGAATCAACGCAATTGTATTTGCGTTCTGGACTGATGACCGACCTAGGCACCTTAGTAAAACAGAACAGTTGTGCTCACAGCCGCTTCAGCCGAGCTCAGCACACCAGCAGAGCTCAGCACAGTAGTGCTGCAAAACAACGAATGCTCTCAACCAAACAGCTGAGCTCAACACACAGCAGAGCTCAGCTCGGCAACACTGTACAACAACAGCGTTGCGCTCTCCCTCGATCAGCAGAGCTCAGCACGTCAATAACCTTAACAGCTCAGTTGCGCAGATATTCGAGGTGAGTCCAGGACTCTGTCCTTAAGACGTATTGCTCCGGTATACTATGCCCAACCAGCTGGAGCAATCGTCTCCCAAGGTACAATGGAGTCAGTTCAGACGAGTGGCACTGCAATGTATGAACTCAACGAACATGTAAGATGTCATGAACTTCTCGGATTACTGAAAATGCAGTGTTTTTGTGTATGCAGGAGAATGATTATGCAGAGGGAGATTGTAGAGAAAAGAGAACAACTTCGGATTTCTGAGTGAGTGTGTGTGACCACAGAGGTCAGCTTAGCCACTATTTGTGAGAAAATTCTGAGGTCCATCTGTTACAGTCAGTTCAACCACGCCGTAGGATCAGATACCTGCTCGACCTGAACCTTAAGATCTAATAACTGCATCGGGTCTGCCCTAAACCGTCAGATCAAATAACTGTTCAATCTGAGACGTCAGATCATAACAAATTCAGGTCAACTCGGTCGGTTAAAGCTCAACACCTTTTCAAAATTTAACCTTAGCCTATCTTAACAACCTGGAGAAGTTTAAACTCAACAAACATCACCCCAACTGATAAGATCCTACCCGCTGCTACAGGACCCGGCCTACAGCCTGCAGTCTGCAGTCCGCAGCCCGGCCTGTAGCTCAGTTCGCCACCTGAGCCCATCGGGTCCGCTGCTCAATCTGCCACCTGAGCCCATGCCTAGGCACGGGCCGAGCTGAGCTGATTTTTTCCCCTTACTTTGAGCATTAATTTCTCATTCACCCGATATCGGAATTGAGTGGTTCAAAAGCCTAAAATTATCTACTCGTCACGTAGATAATTAAGGACTCATTAGTTTCTACTTATCATTACTGAAACGAATCATAACATAGCTCAAAGTACGTTGCTAACCACAGTTTACAACTTGGCCCAAATTCAATTTCTTCCCATTTTCTCCAACAAGTCTTCCATAGGAAGCTATACTTTCATTCCCAATCCTTTGCTTTGATATCTCTTCTTGTGACTTTCTTCTCATTCCACAATGGCATTCACTGAAACCAAAACGATGGATCTTTGGCGTGTGCATTTTGAGAATGATGGATATTTTTCTTAGGGCAACCTTCAAACTACTCGACGTTACACCACTCAAAGAAAGAGGGGGGGGGGGGGGGGGGGGGTTGAGCAGCAAGATGTGGATAGTTTGAAAATGCCGGTGAGGCAAAATATGTAGAACTAAGAGTTGGATGAAGTTGTGATTTGTGGAGATCAGCTATTAGAATTGGGAAAGTGAAGGGACGAACAAATCTCGCCGCTTCATGTGTTGACAACTTCAGGTTTTTGATGTCTTTTTTTTTTTTTTAAAGTCTTGTGAATTTTTTCTTTTTCTTTTTTCTAAGTCTTGTGAATTTAAGTATTCACTTTGTATGACCTTGTGCGTTACGCCATGGGGACTAACAGGTTTATGCCTTTTTCCTGCGTTTTGTGTGCGAGCGTGTGTATAGATCATGGACAAAACTCTTAGTATTTCACTGGGTGCAGTGTTGTCCATCTATGTGGCTCCTGCTAAATGCTAATAGGAAAGTTGAGTCCCTCCACAAGATAAATAAAAAAGGAAAAGTTGAAAAGGTTCATAGTTTCTTGGTGATTTTTCAGGGTTCCCTGAGGCAATCTTTGAAGGGATTATAGATTGGGATTCGTCTCTGGAGTGGGAAAGAAATAGCAAATATATGAGACGAACTGTCAGAGCTTTTGCTTGAAACAAATGAAACGTGTATGCCTTTTTTTCTGTTGAGCTATGTTCAGCTGAAGTATTATCTAATTGTGTAGTATGGTCAAAGGCCGTCAAACCATAGCTGCCTTACATCTTAAGCTAGTTGTCATTGTCCTCATTTCACTCTTAATACGGAAACAAAAGCCCTTTTTCGCAAGCTCTTGATGCAAGAGAAATACAGAAGAAGATATCTTTATTAGAGGCAAAAGGTACTTTCGCACGTCTAACGTGGTAGATCACCTAGTTGAGAATGTTTAGCCTTAAACATGAACTTTACAAATTTCAACATGTACCTAAGACATTTGGTTTAACTCTTCGTAATCTGGCGGAATGCCCTTCCACGTCTACTACTATAAAGTAATCTCTTGGATCCAGCTCGGTGGCTAGCATGACATTCGATGGTAAACCTTTGGACAAATTTTCTACAGTCTGTTATGTTTCCATCGGTAAAATGAGTGGCAAAGACAAAGGTATCATTTTGGTAACATCTAAGAAGAAGAATGGAGGTGTATGCTCCCCCCCCCCCCCCCCAAAAAAAAAAAAAAAAAAAAAAAAACAAATGGGATTCATGGATGTGGGATGTGTGTGTTCTTGATACATGAGATGCACTCCTATTTGTCTATCTGTTAAGCCATAACTAATAGAATCAAGAAAGACTCAGAAGCCTCGGCTATTGTGAAGTTTGACCTGCAAACGCCGAGTGAAGAAGAACAATGAGGTGCATAAGGTGAAGGCAGTATCCCTAGCCGGATAAAGAGAATATCTTGGAATATCGAGCTGATGTTCATAAAAGCACTGCTGTTTATGAGAAAGAATTTCAGCTAGTTGTGTTATCAGTTCCAGAAGGATATGTCTCATGGCTCCATCAAGAAAGCAGAGAGAGAGATGGTAGTACAGGTTATCAAATTCATAATATTCTGCAGATCTAAAAGCATGCCAAAACCAAAAACTTATAATAATAACTATAACAATAAATGCTTGAATATCAGAGGACTGAGGTAGGAACATATTATCCTTGGTGTGTTGCACCATGCAAGCAGGAAAGTTGAAATCCAACCTAAACGTGCATGATGCCTCTAACTTATGAGACAAGACAAGAAGAGCTAGGCAGACAAAGTTCCTACATGCTAATCTGAAGAAAGCTATTACATAATTTCAAAAAGAACAATCCATCAAAAGAGGTATTGAGCGTCCAAACAAAGTAAACTGCTATACAATAAATAATTATTCCAATTGCAGCAACACATTTATAGCCAGTTTCTAGACAAAGAAAAGCGAATTTGCAATATATACCACTGGCCCTGTACATTTAGTTCCCATACCTTGCACTTTTGACGTGCTTATTCGGTCTGGCATTTATTCTTCTTAGAAATGTAACTAATACTCCTGCTTTGGCTTGCGACTCAACTCCGAGTACTTACCGCCCATCAGTTGCAAAACCTCTTCCCACAAACCTTCTGTTGAATTTTGAGAAGCCCCCACTATCAAATTTGCACTGGAAGCAGCAACACACCAGTAATCAGATTCTATCTCTTCTCTTAGCTGCTCAAGCTGCCACCCCGCGTATCCACCGAAGAACCAGAAATCCTGCATCTTAAGATTACCCTCCCTTACCAAGGCCGCGGCTTGTTTCAAACTGTTGCGAGCCCCAAAACGCACCCCAGGAATAACTTCTTCAAACCCTTGCAGGTCTGGATTATCCCCTGATTTCAATAGAAACATGATTGCAGGCAGAGGTCCCCCAAAATGCATTGGACACTCAGCAAACGTAGTTTGTAGTTCAAAACTGCTGGGATGAATGTCCTTGATCCTGTTGATCGAAGGACGATTTATAACGACCCCAAATGGTCCCTCCAGCGGGTGCCTGGTTCCAGATCTAAGAAGAAGAACCACAGTCCTTTCAAATGCTCTAACACCGTCAAGCTTTTCTGTGGCAACAAGCAGACAGCCATTTTCAGGGGCCGAAATAGGGTGGGCCCATTTCTGAGGAGAAGGTTTAAAGCTCAAAGGTGGCTGATCTAGATTATGAGTGTTTGAAACGATCTCAGCCTGCAACAATAACAGTTTCCCAGTCAAGAGAAAAAATAACTAGCTTTTCCAATTCTATCTTCACTTTTGAAAGTATATAAGACAAGGAGGACAAAATACTAATAAGAGTCTCCAGAAAGACAAAGGTGCTGATACTGCCCCTGGAGAAGCTAAGATTGTTGATAAAGGTAAGACCAAAGAAGTGGAAGGGGAGCAAGGTCAAATTAAAAATACTGTAAATAACTCAAATGATATGTCTTCTTCTGATCACAACACTGAGTCTAATACCTCAGTGCCCCACCTACCTAGCCAACTAGGGATAGTTCTATCCCCAATACCCTGCTCAGTCTAAACAATTTAGTCCACTTCTAAGTGAGAACGAGAAGGAACCAGAAGAAACTAACAAACTGCACCAGAATAGTTACAAGGATAGGAGAAAGATTACTGATGAAAAAAGTCCAACCCCTTCGAGGTAAGGTTGGGGACCTACTCAAAAATTCACTGTTCAGCCTGCCATTCTTGCTAGAATTCATGTCTTTCATTCTAATCTTTGGGCTAAGATTGTCTGGAGTATGCATCATCCTCCTAGATATGCAATCATGCTTTGGCTTGCAGTTTGAAAGAGGGTACCTACTCTAGATAAGCTGGCTCAATGAGGTATTAGTGATTCTGATATTCGTATGCTTTGTGGGAGTGATACTGAAGTTTAAGAGCATTTTTTCTTCCAATGTTCTTACTCTAAGGCAGATGTTCTTACTCTAAGGCAGTGTGGAAGGCAGTATTGATACAACCAAAGTGCAAGGACTGCAATTTTTCTTGAGACAACTTTCAGTCTTGGTTACTCACAAATCATTGGCTCTCTAAATTCCAAAAGGAAATGGTCTTCTTTGCCTTAGCAGTGTCTGCATATTCAATTTGGAGAGAAAGAAATGTCGGAATCCATGGTCCTATTCACAGGGATGGGCAGACTGTTACGAAAGAAGTGCTGCAGAATATAAGATTCTTTACTTCATCCTGGCATAGAAATGAATAAAGATAACTAGAAAATAGCCATCAACTTAGAGGTTCCTATGAACATTTTCAAAACTTAGCTTTTGAATGCTTCCCCGTCTACCCATTCTCTGGTTCAGGTTTCCGGTTTGTGTCTAGAACTGATGCTGTGTGATGCCTTCTGTTGTCATATGGTCTTTCATCTATGGGTTGCTCTGCTGCTACCTACTGCTACTCCTTTGGAACTCAAACTATGGATTGCACTCCCTCCTTCAGCTGATCCTGCTAACCCTGCATCCTCCTCCTTCTACTCTGCTCATCTGATGTTGCTATTTTGGTTCAGCAGACTTCCCTCATCGTTGTACTCTCTCTTCTACCCCCTGTTATCCTGATGCATTCTTTATGGACTTGGTGTCTTGTTTCCATACATCACAGATCAGTTCCTGGGAGATGTTATCGACAGTCTTTACTCTGTAATATTCAGTTTTCAGCCTGTGCAGGCTGTTCATGTTTCAAAGCTTCACCATCTGCTTATCCTATTTCATTTTGGTGCACATTACTATGCTGGGGCCTTTCGGAGAATCAGTTACAATCCCTAGATGTTACTATTTTTCTGTTTAATTTTCTTTATTCAAACTTGTATTTACCTCCAGCAGAGAATCTTTTTCTTCTGCTGCTTTTGAAGCTCCTGATTTGCTCAACTGGGGCGTCTGGTGTCTCGTGTCTTTGTATTAGTTGAAATTACGGAATGGCGACTATTCTTGGCACTAGTATATGATTTGTATAGGCTAGAACACAGTTTGTGCGACATGCTTGTTGTTCAATTTAGCCAGGCAACCACTTTTTAATTTCGCCTAACTTAACATATTTATGAAATTTTAACTTACCAAAAAAACATACCTGCTCTTGAATATAGAGTCCTGCTCTAAAATCTCTCCAGTTTAACAATTTACTATGCGACTTTAGGGAACCAAGATCTTCTGATTCGTCACTTTCAGAGGGATTACCTCCTTTTTGGTCACCTTCGTCATTTGACTGGCTATCACCCCCTGCAGTTACAACAACATTCATAAGACTGGGGAAAACATAAACTAATAAAGATTACTTGTCAGTACCACTTCCATCCTTTTATCCCTAGGCAAGACGAGCAAGGGAAAGGCCTATGCCAGGCTTGCAGCAAATATAAATATTTTATTCTGGATGTTTTTCTTCCATCCTTCTTCCAGATCCAGGAAGAGAATGACTGATACATTGGGTAATGAGAGCAGCAGAAGTAAAACATCCAAAAACTAACTTCAGAAGGCCCCTTACACAACCAGACAAAATGTCAAAAAGGCGATATGACAGACAGGTAGAAAGAAGCTTGCTGAATAATGGAAAGCGATAAGAGCGAGGAGAGGTGTCATGTGACCCACCATGAGTAGTAGGGAAAATAAAGATTACGAAATACTCCATATTTCAAAAAAATTCCGGAGATGCACTTACACTTTCGCTTTTCAAGCATGCATTTCATAAAAACTTAGGATGCAATTGTAAAAGAGTTATCTGACAGATATACATGTAAGCACAACAACAGGCAAGTAATTTCGATCAAATGTCCATTTACCAAATCAGTGTTACAAAATATAAGCATAAATCTGTATTCTTATTGTATAACCACCATGACTCAATAAATTGAATGAACCAACATGGAGCTGGGAACAATAAATTCCTCTTCCAATTTGATGCCCTAATGTAGGACAATGAAATTGATCTTAAGAACGACAGCAGACATACAACCAACAACGAAGTCACATGCCCTAACATTCCCCCTGTCTTCTGTAGAAATTCAGACTTAAGCTTATAACTTGTTCCAGACTATACCACATATGCCCATGAGAGGGTGCACTCCACAAGAGTGCATTACTCGTTGCAAATTCAGACACCCTCTGGGGGAAGTTTTTAACCCACACACACAAATGATGTCACACGCCCTAACATTCCCTGTCTTCTGTTTTAATTCAGACTTAAGCTTACAACTTGTTCGAGACTATACCACATATGCCCACGACAGGGTGCACTCCAGAAGAGTGCATTACTCATTGCAAATTCAGCCGCCCTCTGGCGAAACTTTTAACACAAAAACCAGAAATCCAGATTACAGCTAGATAAGTTTAAACTCCAACACTTCATTAATAAGCCTCCAGTAAAAAAGCATAATTGCACAATGAACTCGCAGTTTAACTAACAGAAACCAGAAAGCTTTCTTCTTTTTCCCAGAAACCAGAAAGCCATATTGCCCTTAATAAACTCAAGCTCCAAAAAACCATGAAATATGCTTTTCAAGGTTCAATCCAGAGAAAGATTGGTGCTTTGGAGTGGTGGAAAATAACAGATGATGAGTAAATAATCCCTCCCCTATTCAACACATTCTCCCTTCAACCTCCGGGGAAGTCAACTCAGCCAATTCTCCAATCACCTCGAAAATTAAAAATAAATCTTTTCACTATAATAATATCAGATTCCCAGCACTTGACAAAATAACATCTGATAACTGAAAAAATTCACTCTTAATATTTCCCAAAAATACAACAAGAATAGAGGGAAATGACGAAAGCAGGATTAGCAAGAAAAGTACCCGAAGAAGACGATGATGATGAAGAATTAGAATTATCATCATCATTGCTGTTTCCTTTATTCTTCCTCCCAGAAGCTCTAGCAACAAAATACTTCTTCGCCCAAGGATTTGAAACACAGAGACTCAAATCAAAAATGCCCCTGCTCTTAGGAAAGCCACCAATGATGCTACTTGAGGTCCATAAAGAAAAGGGTTTTTCCAGAATCGAATCCCTCAGCAGAAAAGGCCCTTGAGTCTTCACATGAATAGAGCATAGATCCATCACTCGAGAAGAGACCAGAACCAAAACGTCGTTCTCACTTAATTATAACTGCTGATTTCCTTTTTAGTGGCAGTGATTTACTTGGCGATAAGAAGGAAGGTGATTAACCTCCGGGATATATGTAGATATCGAAAGAGTAAACATCGGGAGGGTCGAGGAGAATATGGAGTTACAACTCTTGTCCATTTGGGAGTCCGAGCAAAGTCTTGTTTGTTCCTTGCAAATTGTATTATTTTATTTTTAACATATATTTGTGTATTCTCTTACCACGACAACAACGACAATTATACCCAGTATATCAAACAACAGCAAAAGCTATCGCTAAGTTCTGAGATTCTCCTATCACAACACAATACATAAATAAAACATACCATGTATAAATGGAATACACCAAATTTGAGACATCCGAAACATTAAATTTCTCATTAATAAGAGATTGTAACACATATAAAGATAAAAAAAATCTTTTTATTTATATGCAACTATGAAATTGAAAAATGCACATTTGAAAGAATTAAAAGTTTTGGATGTTTTAGCTTTGGATTGCTCGAGCAAACTTTATTGACAAACAAATCCTTGTTTGGTTTTAGTTTATCGGGATTTTCTTGTCATCTCATCTATAAATATGCAATATTTACCATAAACATTATAGAATACATGAATAGTAACTTGTTGAGTTAGGTTTCTTGTGAGCAGCTCATGTTTAGTTCGAGTTGGTTCGCTAATTTTATTAAACGAGTTAAGTTTGAATATCTAATTGGATTCGTTTACTTAGCGAGCCGAGCCGACTTGAGTTTGACTCATTCAATGAGGTATAACATGATTGAGCTAAACTCAAACAAATCTTTAAGCTCGAAACATTAAACGAGCCGATAAAGTCAGCTCGTTAACTTGTTGAACCAAATTTAAAAACCCAATATTTGGTTCAGCTCGGCTCGTTAACGGACTTAGTTTTAAGCAAACAAAAATTATGGAGTATAAAAGACAGTTTAAAATTAAACGAGATACTTAGGGGGGACGTTCCGTTTAAAGTTAGAATCTACACAAGCCATCAATTGAATTTAAGGGTGAAATCAAAATAATAGCCAATAGCAAGAGAGATGTAGAATATTCTCAAAAAAAAAAAAAAAATTCCCACAAGCATAGACTGTTTTAATAGAACTCAAATAAATAAGTTCAATAAATAGCACTTAAAAGGATATCAATTTCTTCATTCCATATACTCCAACCGACCAACCCTTTAAAATTTAAATTCAACTCAGTTTGACATGGTTAATTTTGATTTAAAATTTAACTCTTCTATTAGTCGGATGGAAGGAATTTCATCACACCTAATTGACAATCTATGTTTATGGACCAACTTTATGGTGTTGTATCAATCCAAAAGGTTTTAATTAAATTATATTATTCCACATAAATATGTGGGCATACGTTTTAATTATCATCATGATAGCTCATGATACACAAATTTTATTCACGAGAGTTAACACATGTTACTAATGTGACCATTTTAAACAACGAATGCTACTTATAAGTGTCCACGTTCGTTTTCCTTCCTCTTCTTCTATGATTACTCGAGTATTCCAAACCCCTCATCTATCCGTGTCGGACTTTTGTTTTGATATCGAATGTTGAGAATGAAGTTAAGCTTCATGGCAAAAAGCTATACCTTCGCTCTGAAAGACTACACTGTCACAGTTCCAAAGAGCATTGTAGAGAATGTAAATCAGGAACTCAACGACCACCTGGATTCGTGAGGATTTTACGTTAGGAACCACATAAGGTGTCTCCCTGCAAACTAGATCTTCGGTCTAGCAGTGAAACATGTGTGTCCCTAAAATCGAACTCCGGATGTTTTGCGAATGAAATTCTGTTACTACGTACGTGTAAAAAAGTTACGTCCTATCCACCAAAACGATTGCTCAAAGGGTCATGTGTCATACTATGAAGTGTATCTATCGTCTGGAGGTCATATAAAAGACATGAACATGCGGCTGCCATTGGCTAGGGAAGCTCTCATCCGCTTATCCATGTGCCTTGGATGTCATAACTCTTTATAGAAAAATAAATAATATATATAAATAATAAAAAAAAAAAAAGCAAACCCCGAACATACACCTTTATTCCCCTATCTATAATGCTCTGTGATTATGTAAATCAAAGATATGTTTTACTGAACAGTTTTTCATATATTACCTACTAGACAAAAACATAAGGAGTTTGAATTCAAGACATAGGCTGATCCAACATCGTATGTAAATTACTTTCTTTTTCCTTTTTACTTCAACAACATTTATGTTCGTCGATTTATGACTTAACATTTGTTATATCAATATGTATAGATATGTATGTATATACACACACATTTATATGATTTGTACACATATTTATGAATATGTATGTACATATATGCATTTCAAACATTCCTACATTTCACGTCTTTCGTTTTGCATTTAGAATTAGAACATTATCTTGTTGAACTTTCCGAACATTCTACATGCTCGTCAAGCCTTAAACGAGTTTGCCGGACCTTCAACTTTAGTATTACAACGTGATTTTATATAAATTTAGAATACATTTATAAACATTTATATTTTTTCTAACACACTGTTTACCGGCTTGCAAAGCAACTATTCATAATCATGATGATTGTATCTTATAAAAAAGTTTTTCATTAATGGTGAGCATCTGTCACAAATTGTCTTGAAAAGAGAGAACAATATTACCTCAATCCACTGTGCAAACTGTCATACTTAGTATCTCAAAACCACATCGGTAATACATTTGCAAAATATTTTCCAATAAAAGACATTGCCAGCATACATCAAAAATCCAGCAACAAACATAATCTCCTTAAAAGAAAGGATTGGTGGCATCTATCTACAAACACGCGTACATCAAATCTACTATACTAATATAACATGAGCTGAGCCAGGCAGCTCAACTACAAGATCAAATGGTCATGTTCCGGTAAGAATATAGGAGTCTGGCTTTCATAATCTAATCTAAAACCTAGAACCAGAACCAGATTGTGGGGGTGCAGGAGGCAACCTGTTCGGAGTGGTACGCCTGCCAGAACCAGAGCTCGAGTTAACATCACCATTTTGAGAAGGATCGCTGTAGCGACGGCTGTGTCCATTTGATCCGTATCTTGAGTCTCCATATGAGTCACTGGGGCCGTTACTAGCAGCATCAAATGCCGACCTCCATTCATCGCCTGATGAAGGTCCAGAGGACGTTGGACTGCTCTCTGCATTATCCAGACAACACACAATGAATCATGAATTCTACAAGCATGAATAGCATGTGAGCAATATCTGATGACAAAATTTGTAGCAGCAAATAGTTTAATTAAGAGAATACCATACCCTGCACAAGTAAATAAAAATATCTAAATAGGTTACCTGCTGCGCCATTTGAGTAGCTGGCGGCGCCGGCGCGATTATCATGAATACTGAGTTGCCTTGTTAGCTTTGAAAGAAGAGAAGACTGCTTTTGGAAACGTTCTCTCCGGCGCTTAACGTTCTGGTCCTCCATCAGCAGTTCCTCAATCCTTGCTGTACTTTGCCCACTACAAGCCCAATACATCGAAGAATACATACAGAACACAGGAGAAAATTAAATGATCAAAACCTGTCAAAGTTGAAACTAAAATACAAAACAAAACACAAATATTTTCGAGGATGATAACAGGAGCCAGGAGCAGCGACATCCCCCCCCCCCCCCCGGGAGCCCAAAAAAGAAAAAAATAATAAATAAATACACAAAGACACATATAACCAAAAGAACTACAGTAGAAACAGCTGTTTCCGATAGTGGGCATGTATATTCACCTGACAGAGCTGTACAATTTCGTCAGCATATCTTCCTTGGCTTTCTCAACTTGGCAAAGCACGACTGCCTAGATAACAACAATAACAGATTAAATCACAAAAAGAGAGAACATATGCCCAAGGTAACATAATCTCACTCCTTATCATCATTGAACCCAATTGAGTTGGCTAGAGATGAATCCCCCCCACCCCCTCTTTCCCATCTTTTAAGCCACGGACTCACTAGGCACTTCGCTCTTGAAGCTCCACTCAACTTACTCAACCTCTTCCAATTTGGAAAAAGTCTTTCTCCTTTCAAAATATATACATAAATGCATATGTATATCTGCATATATGTGTGTGTCTAAGCATCCAATAAAGCTTTCAAGCCACAGCTAAGTGAGTTTTCAATTGTCAAATCCACAACAAATATACTGAAAGCCGAGAAAATAAATGTGAACTTTGCTGAGGGGACAAGGCTTCGTGATTCATCAAATCACCCCCACCCCCCACCCCAAGAAAAGAAAGGCATAAAATAATCCACTCTTGCATGTTGCTACTAATGTGGTTGTATCGATTTCCCTTTCTATAGCCACTCAAATATTTCAGTTTGCTAGGTACACAGAGCACAGACTTGCCATGGAGCTTACATATGGTTTACCAATCAAAGAAGTGTCCATTATCAGCGACTGGGCATATATCCAATGCATTCTTTTTTATCTTATACATGCATGTTTCGTCTATCAAAGCTCACATAACAAGGCAAAATCTCACAAGCTCAAACTAATTAATTTATGGGATAGTATGATAGCCTGAAGTTGTACTCCTCTTCCCCAATTTCTTTTGCCACAATTTTAATTTCCACAAATTGTTTATCCTCAAGTTACATACATCAAGAAGTAGTAAGTTTACTAAATTTTCTTTATTTATGTATACTTCACAGAATAAAATACCAGAAATTTAGTGGGGAAACTGGGAATCACAAGTATTAAATAAACATTCATCTGCTATCGAACTCTATGCGATTTTAACAAGAGAAAAAATTTTGTATTCTGGGGGTGGAAGGCAGGAAGGGTTGCAATATTATTAAGGCCTTAGAAAGTGCACATGACGAGTGCACACTCGCAACGACTACGCCAAATCCACCTGAGCAGGATTAGTTTGCAATAGTGGGACAACAGTACGAGTTTTCAACTTATTATGATGACTTTCCAAAAGACCCACTTAATATAGAATAAACTGCCTATTGCACGTATGATACTAATACCAGGAACAACAACAAAAATAAAATTTTCAACATGTAAATAAGACAACAAGAAGGACAAATAGTTCACAGATGATTCCTCGATCACATCTGATTCACATTAAGATAAAGCTAATACAGACATAACGCAGCTCAACACAAATCTTGTCAAGGTACTAAGAATTGGAGATGATACTTACTTTTGGAACATTGGCAGCCAGACTGTTCAGGACAGCTTCAACATAACCACGCACTTCTTGAGCCATCCACCTTAGTTCTTCTTCAGGATCTGCAGGTCGTCTTGTCATGGTATCCTAATATTACAAGACTTTAAGAAACCAGTAGGAAACATTTGAACACCAAAACCCTAAATTCCTGAAGGAAAAGGCTGAGGTGGAGAAGGCATCCAGTACAAGACTTCATGCAAACAGTCAAAAAGGAATAATAATGCCAAAACCCGTACGATAGAAGTGTAAGGAGACTCCTAGAGATGCATCAATAATTACAGCAGGATAATAGAGTAACTCACAAGTGAACCATCAGAAAGACTTTGGCGCATAGGAAGGCTAGACTCAGCGGCTTTCACCTGACCTCCTTTTGAACTAATAACATTTCTCAATTTGGTTAACCATTCCGACTTATCAGCCACACTCTCAGCCTTTAGAACAACAGCACTGTGAGCTGCAATATCAAGTATCACAGTTCGCCTATCATTACAAGCTTTCAAGTAAGCAAAATAACTTCATAAATCAATAGTAGCCCCATAGAAATGAACCTTTAAGAACAGTTTTGTACGGAACCCTGCTTGTTATCTTGAACACAAGACTTGGACCTTTTTCAGGCCCGTTTGCTTTCTTATCCTTTGAACTTTTAGAAGGAGGTTCATCCTCCTCAGGGACTTCTTCAAGGTTACACTCCTAAACGTTCAACAAGACATCATAGAATGGCTCATCAGACAATCTACTCCCTTTGACTTTCGGGCTATAACAATGGCAGATGAATAGAAGCAGAGCTAGAATTAAGACACAGCTAGTAAAAGCTTCCCCAAACAGATATATGAGAACACACTAGGCTCAAAAGATAAGGTAAGCAGGACAATAAACAGGAGTAGTTCAAACAGGTAAGGCTACCGTATCTGCAATTTATTAGACTTCGATTGATATAACTTCCTGCTCAGGGTACCATATTAATGGTAACTGTCAGCCTGTATATTAATCATTTCATGTTTTCACCAACACAAAATGTAGTTTCAGGATCTTTGTAATACAAAGCAAAACCTACTTGTCCTATCTAGAACAGAAGGGATCTTACCACAACAACAGAATTGTGGCCAAGGCACCTCTAGCCACATGTTTAAATAACATAAACAGCATTTCATACTATATGGGGTAAGGTTGTTACAGAGTATGCTTATCCTGACTTGGATAATTGGAACATTAAACGGCCCATTAAATACTATTAAGCATTAACTCCCACAGTCACAGGTTTCCAACTAGAAGAATGGGGCACTAACAGCCTAGTCCACAAAGGCAAGAACCAAAAGAAGCGTAAGGATAAAAGGACTCCCACAGCACAGCATAGCACTACCATAAAAATATTCTTGAAGCAATAAATGAATGGCTCTAACCCAAGATACCAAACGGAAAGCACTACCATAAAAATAATACTGAAGCAGTAAATGAATGGCTCTAACCCAAGACACCAAAAGGCAAATCAGAACTTTCGGATAAAAAAAATCAAGCTACAAAATTGCAAAATAATATTCAATTTCGGCTATCTGACATGTAATACGATTAACTTTCAAACATACCTCCAAAGTGATGACACCGCGGAAGTGCCGCTCTTCCTGTTTCTTGGTGTATCCGAGCTGCAAAACACACCACGTAATACACAGTTGCAGAACATAAGATAAAAATTGAATATCAAGCAATACCAAGACTAACTGAACATTTCAAACACAAAGCTGGATGATATTGACCGTTTTAATTAAGTGACCAAATTCCTGTTAACATAACCAAGAGTTTAAGACAAGCGTCATTGATGCCGACTTTCTACTACCTTGAAAGCCATATATGAGCAAGAATTAAAGATAATAGTCAAATCACTCATCATTTCAATGGATTGTAGAAAATAAGAAGTAAAGAAGCCCCAGTCTCACCCAACCCTTCCATCCACACGTGATAATGAACCACGACATATGAAAAAGCAAACCACAGTGCCAGAATGAATTAAAGAGAGGACTAGAAGATTATATGCAAGAACTCACCCCAAAGTCGACAACAAGCCAAAACTCCGCAGTAAAACCACTTACAGGTACTTAACTATGATCGGTGAAAAAGATCAACATGTGTTTGACAAATTCATAATTACATACCATCAACTCTCCATACCATTACCCTGAATCAAGATGACATAATAAAATCAACAGCCCACTAACCTTGCCAGTTTTCTCGTTCAAAACAAACCATCGCCTACTCCAGCCATTAGTTTTGGCACTTCTCTTCAACAGGAACCCTGTAAAAACATTTTGGCAACGGTTAAGAACCAAAAAGAGGACACAAAATCAAAATAACAGTGGGAACTACCAAATGGAAGCTTCAAGAAGGAATTGTCAATACATATAATAATGTCAATCAAAGACTCAAACACAATACACTCCCCACCTCAGGTGAATTGTCACTAAAAGTGGCAATTCATGTTAAACCAAAACCATAGGACAAAGAAATAATGAATCAAAAGGACCATTATGATGGAAGTAATGAGCAAGAACATTAAACCAAATGTTTCAAATAGTTATTAAATCCAGCTACATTCTTTTCCCGTGGACTGCCACTGCCATAACATGAAAAGGAACAAACGTTTTGGATGGTGACAGTTGTCTAATTGCCCCGTCGCATGAGCCTACATAACAGCCATATACGTGGCCACCATAGAAATTTGACATAAACGTATAGATAAACTCCAAAGACCCACAACTTAGTATAGAAAAACTAACAATGTACACATGGAAATGAATAATTCTTTATTGAATACTTGAAGTTCTCTTTACTGCATAATTGCAGCATACCTTACAAGAACAGAGACTACTGCTTAAATAAAGGAACAAAGAGAAAGAAACAAAACTACACTAACGGCTATATTTAGCCAACGGTCACGGAATAAACATAATATTAGATACATTTTTCTACACTTAGCAGACACTGAGTCTGAAAATTCACTAAATACGGGACTAATTATGAAAAAGATGGAAATCCATTGTCCATCAAAAGCACCTCACATTAACTTCAAATTCAACAAATGCAGTCTTCATATAAAACAACCTGAATGGTGAACCAAACTTCCACAACACAATAAACACAAGCGAAAACACAAGTATGATAAACTTTAATCCGCTACAGCAACAGCCTTTAGGGTCCCTCATACCAAATAGGCCGTATTTTACTAAAATAAAATGGAAGAGTAGTGCCTAGGCCTGATTTTATAATCCAAGGTTCCCACCTTATATTTTAGTGCTTGCCCAGACTGGAAGCTACTGAGTAATAAGCCGGTTGCAGTCACAGAGGCCATCAGACTAGTTCTTTGTACTGATACTTGTGGAGACCACTCCATTCTATTAACCAGAAACAAAGATAGAAGCCCAGGAAGATCTCATTCAAAACCAGAATTCAGGAGTTTTTTTTCCTTTTCTTTTCTTTTTTTTGGGGTACATGAGCAGATACTTAAGATTTAGAAGGATGATCAGACACCAAAGACATAGCATACTGGACTATCCAAAAATCCAACACAACTAAAAGAGTCCATGACATCTAATTTGTCCACAATTCCTCCCATATACATAAATAAAGGGACATGCACCTGCAGTTATTTCTCCCTCAGCTCCTGCAGTCTTCAACGCCGGTCCTTCTTGTCCCTCTTTTTCTTGCTTGTCGGGCTTATCTTTTGTTGATTTCAAGCTTCCACCTGCTGACTGTCCTCCAGTTTGAGGACTAGTTGCCTACAGTAATTTGAAAGGCACTTAAAGGACGAAACACGCAACAAGAAAACACTGATTGCAGCTATGTTAACGCAGAATATAGCAAAGGAAAAAGGGGGGGGGGGGAA
>AP025065.1:632477-664037 GCA_036186865.1 Eustoma russellianum
CAAATCATAAAAACGAGCATCCAACAACACGCTAATCAAAAGAAAATCATCATTCAAATATCTTCCACATACCCTGTTCAATCCAGGTTGATCAGCGTCAGGAGCTCTTTTAGAAGATCGATTCTTTATTTCTTCCTCGCGCCGCTGTCTATCCATTCTACAGAAAGAAGAAAGCAAAATAAGAGGGCAAAAATAAATGGAGAAGTCAATTAGTATTACATACATTGGAAGAATTCCCAAAACGATCAGAATGGAACCCTATCAAGAAAAGGTGTCCAAAGATGTAGTCACCAACTTCAAATTCCAGAACATTAAAAAAGGCCCAAGACCAAGCTAGTACAACCAACTATACTAAAAATACCAAAACACTCTTTAAAAACAATTCCAGGGCAGACCAACTGTCCAGAGACACAGAGAAGTGTCTGTTACAATACTTTCTACTTAAAAGTTAGAAGTACAAAAGACGGCATCAGCAAAGAATTCGCTTCAGCCTCTTTACTGATGTTGACGATCAGAAAAATGCTTGAATTCAACAGTCTATCATTTATTTACTGTATTAATTGCAACGGCCCCTAATATTCAAGCGTGTTGACTGTTGAGTGTACTAGTAGCTCAATTGTTCAAGGCCGAGATGCATATAATCCCGGTCAATCTTTGAAATAAAATTATCAGCTTGCTCTTGCACACACACACACACACACAAAACGAATACCTCCTCTGTACTAAGCGGATGAAATGTTGAGGAGGAACAAATGCTCGCTCCATGTCAACCAGGGCAACAACCATCATCTTTGCCTCGATTTTAAAACCATCCAAAGCATCTGTTGCAATTGTTACAACCTACATACAGCACAAAACGACTGAGAATCTTCAACAAGAGTTTACAAAAATTGCCAAATACCAGTGTGTCTAAAGATCTCATTACCTCTCTCTTAAAAGGAGGATATCTACCAAGACCAGGAGTGCCATTAGCTGCAGCTGACACAATGTCAACTAACACACGGTGCACCTGTCAGGTTTCACATTTAGTCCTCGGATGCTAAACCGTAAAGGTAAATAACAGGAAACCATGAAACAAGCATCTTGTATAAACAATGTGATTGAAAACCTAGGCCCTTGCAGCCTCCAAACGGATAACAAATATATTAAATAAGACAGTCAAGAAGGCTGCAATATACCAACTGCATATGTGTATCATCTTGTACTTTGATCAATAAATTTAACACTGATAAACTATCAACAAATGTAGTGTAGAAATACATCTCTAGATTCCAAATTACTGCCTTTCTAAAGATGGATGACTTCAGAGGTTATTGTGAAAAGGAATTCAGCTTAAAGAACAAATTATATTATAAAAATAAAAATGAAAACGCACACACACGAGAGATTAGAAGTGATGACAATGGTTTGAATGTTAATAATCTACCCATGAAAACAACCCCAATTTCGCCGGCAGAAGTGTCTAAAATTCAAAATTTGATGCAGAAACTTGGAGCAAACCAACCTTATGGGCATAATAGAAATTAGTTTACCTCATCCACACATAGTCGAGAAGGTTCTTTAGCAAGCTCCAAGACACCTTTTATTAAAGACCTCAGCCCTTTCTCAGGAGAAATAAGGTAAGGTTGATAACCATCCGCTTCCAGCACAATCTGGCAACCATATAATAACAAATCATCACTGGTGGACATAATTTAAGGTAAACTAACGGACTGACTGCAGGATTCAAAAACCTTTAGGGGAAACAACTCTCAGTAAAAGCCTTTTTATAACGCTCAGTAAAGCAAAAAGGAAGTTACCCTCTTGACGTTATTTATATCAAAATGCCGATCTAAAGGGAGTTGCTTTATTCTGTTCGGGAAATTGCCTTCAAAACTTGCAACTATTTTCCAGCCCTCACCCTGAAAATCACGAGAACGATTAGAATTTCAGACAAGAAAAACTTGCTGAGTTATTTCTGTAGAAATATACATATGACATACTTGTATATTCTTATCTAACTAGTGTACATAGTAAAATATATTATCGTGTTAGAAAATACGTTAGACAGGTAAACATACAGTTTAATTGAAAAACTAGCTGATGGCAGCTAGTGGGTTTACTAGCCATTAGGAAATATTCTGACCGTTAGAAGTCGTGTAACAGTCTCTATAACAGGCCACACTCTTGTGCATTTAAATTAACTTGATGAATATAATATTCGCAATGTTTTATATGGAATCAGAACAAAACTGAAGATCATTAAAAAGACCAATGGGGCAGGGTCACATTCCTCTTCTTCCTTTGATAACCCTTCTATTGTTATTACTAGTCATAAAACTGAGTGGCAATAATTATCTCTTTTGGTCTAAAGCTATAGAGATGTTTATTATTGAAAAAAGAAAAGAGGCTTATTTATATGACCTATGACTATTCCCAGATTCAAAACTTATGATTTGAAAATCTAAGAATAGTATGATAATGTTATGGTTAATTGGTCTCATGGCTCCTGACATCAGTGATGATTTTTACTATACTATACACTTGCTGAAATATGGGCAGCAGCTCGGGAAATGTACTCTAATGCAGACAATACTTCTAAACACTATTAGATTGAAGTTCAACTTCATGAAATAAACAAGGAGACCTACTTTTTTTTTTGTAATTAACAAGGAGACCTACTTGTTAACAAGTACTATACCCGATTAACTACAATTAACTTGAGCTTGGCAACAATTTGATGTCTCTAAGTACATCAGTTGCCAACAATGTCTTACATCAGTGAACTTATAACGCTAATGCTACTATGTATAAAAGAATCAAAAACAGTGTTTAGATTTTTGATTCTTTGATGCAATAAGGGAAAGAATTCTTAGTACAAAGCTATTGCCCAGTCTTGAATCAGCATTTTTTGAAATAAGGCATGAAGAAAGTAGAAGGAAGGTAATGATGGAAACTACTTCTATTCCATCTCCTGAACACACTGCCTTTGTAGCTGCAAATACTTCTGAAATTCAGCTTCTGCTCTAGGAGCAAGGAGAATACAATCTTCTTGTAATTCTTATAATGAAAATACACGGGTATTTTACAAGTATTGTAAAAAATCTGGACATATGATTGATGAATGATGAAAATTACGTGGAAAACATTGGGATGGCCGGTCTCTCCAGACCTAACAATCGTTGGAGAACTTCAAAGCTGACTAAGTATAAAGTAATTCTGTAGCAAATCAGATAGGCAGCTATACACATAATAGTATAGTCAATTCTAAGGGATCCACCTTACCTACAAAAGGTCAAATAGATGCACTTCTTTTAACATTTAAGTCAAACATCACTGCACCAGCATCAGTCAACGGTAAAGCTAGACACCTATTGCTAAATTTTGGGGCTAAAATTTGTCTGTATGTTTTTTGAAATTTTAAGTTGTGATTAATCTTTTTTACACCCATTAGGACAGGCCGCCAGCAGCTGTTCCAGCCGACTTATGGCTTTTTTTAATTATTTTATGTTTTTTATTAAATAAAAAAGTTTTTTTTGTTGACTAAGTTTTAGAAGTTGTTAGAGCATATAAATAGGCCTCTCTATAAATTATTTTCAGCATCCTTTTCATCAATAGAAGTTGAGAAAATTCGAGCTTCGTTCACCAAATTAGCGTGTGCGATTTCTTTGAAGTTAATTTACTCAAGCTTCGGTCTTTTGTAATCAATCAATACTTTGAGTAAGGATTGTGCTCTGAATTCATCTCCAAGGTTGTTCAAGAAGCTTTCTAAAGGTCTACCAAGACTCTCAGCTAGAAGATTGTTAATCAAGCGAGGGTTGCTCAAGGTCTACCAAGACTCTCAGCTAGAAGATTGTTAATCAAGCGAGGGTTGCTCAACACGGATAAACAACGGGTCTAACAAGGTTCATTGCGAAGCTGCGTTTATACAAAAGGTCTAGCAAGTTCTTTGTCTTCATCTTTGTTCTTCGTGTTCTTCTTTGTTACGCATTTTTCTTTGTTTTTCGTATTCTTCGTGTCTTTTTGTGATGCGATTCTGCTAAGCACATCAACTTGGTATCAGAGCCATCTTGAAACAAAAAATTTTGTGTGGTTTTGTTTTTCTAAAAACCTTAGCCGCTCTCAAAAAAACTACAGTCAATTTTGTTCCAGCAGCCGCAATTCCAAATTTTGTTGCTCAATTGAGTTCTTTTTTTCCGCTACTGCTTTCAGAGAGATGTAAGAGCAAGTTTTTCACAGAGAGACTTGTTGGGTGCCACTCATCTTCATCTATAGCAAAAGTCTTGACAATCATATTGTTCACTTGCATGTTGTTTTGGGCAGAAGCTGAGTCGAGGGCGTTAGCATTTAGGTTGTGTGAAAGTTTACGTCTAAAGAAAGTGCAAGCAGATCTATTGAAGTCTTTTGTGACACCATATCATCTATAAACATGACAGAAAACCTACTACAACATAATAAATCCAAACATATTGTAATTGATATACACTTTATAAAAGAGAATAGTATAGATAGAGTAATCCTGATGTGACCTATTAGGACCAGCGGCCAGCCCTATTCTTTTTTCTTTTTTTTTTGTAATTAAAATTTTCATATAAAGCCAAAGCTGCAGATTTACAGTGGTTCACTGGATTGGATTCCAAAAGGAATCATAGACAAATTAGAAAAAAGGTGGCATACAATATGCACATTGCCAACCTTTAGCAAAAAATGGTTAAAGATAACCACAACTAAAAGCTAAAATAACAAAATAAGATTAGTATGCTATTCTGATACAAATGCGGTAACGATACATAGCAAAAGTCAAAAATAACAGAGGGTCTTGTCCATTCTTCCACCCCATGAAGGCTAGCCCTATTTCAGCCGACCTATTGTAGTTTTTTTGATTTATTAATTAGGTTATTTTATAAAAAAGGTAGATAGAAAATTCTTTTTTCTTGTTGCTAGGTTTTAGGGGACTGGAGCCTATAAATAGGCCACTTTATGCACTATTTTATATCCCTTTCGTCAATAAAATTTGAGTCGTTACTCTTGCGAGTTATTTTGAAGTTTGTCTTACTCAACTTCGTCCTTTGAATTCAATCAATCCCTTAAGCAAAAGTTGGGATCTGGATTCATCCTCTATAGTGTTCAAGAAGCTTTCCAAAGGTCTAGCAAGGTTCTTGGCAAGAAGATTGTTGATCAAACGAAGGTTGCTCAACGTGGATAACGGCAGGTCTAACAAGTTTGTTGCAACACTGCGTTTATCAAAGGGGTCTAACAAGGTTCCTTTTATTATCTTCCTTTTATCTTCATTCATTGTTATTCTTTATATTCTCTGTTTCTTCATATCCTTTGTGAGTCTTTTAATTTCTTGTTATCAAGAAGTCTAACTGGAAGCATTTGATTCCGCTAAGCACGCATTAAATCCATCTGGAACATTTTTTTAAAGGATCAAATTGCAAATATATGGACAAAGTCTCTACAAGATTTTCCAGATTTTAATAAACAAGCTTGGTTGTATAAACATACACAAATAAGTTTGGTTGTATAAACATACACAAACAAGTTTAAGGAGTGTAGAAATATACATACGACAGACTTGTATATTCTTATAAAACTAGTGTACATAATAAAATATATTATCATGTTAGAAAATACGTTAGACCGGTAAAAACTAGTAGTTGGCAGCAAATGGGCTTACTAGCCGTTAGGAAATACTCTTAACTTTTGGAGGTCATGTAAACAGCCTCTATAAAGGCAACACTCTTCTGCATTTAATTAACTTGTGAATTTGAATTAACTTGATGAATACATTGCTTTCAATTTTCTATAATTTGAATGAACAGTCATCCAACAGCTCTCCCAACCAAGTAGCAATAATATATGAATAGCTAAATAATCATGCACAGGAGACAGTTGCAATATATATGTATTGACATTTTAAAGGAAGTGCAACAAAAGCTAACAAGAAAATTTTGCACCACAAAACCAAAAGCCAAATATCACAATTAAAATAGAAATATTCAGATATGGCAAACATGTTGAATAACACCTCTGTACCCCTCTGCAAGAATGAGAACATTGGGGAAAATCTAAGATTTATTTCACAAAATCTCACCTCTCCGCCTGTTATATGCTGGAGAAACTTGTCCTCAAATTCGCGGCAAAGTTCTAGGGCCAAGGCCCGTGTACCTTCCACACTATTAACCATCTGTTCCCCCAGCTTAACCAATTCATCCTGTACAACTTGAGACTTTCCCTGAAGACTGCACGAGCCAAAAAAACTAACATATGAATATAGCTCCTGATTATGTTATGTGCTCGAACATAAGGTCGTTTACATACACCAAACTTGTTTCCGATTAAGTAGCAAATAAAAAGATTAATCAGAAACAAAGATGACAAGCAAGACTGAATTTTCAACTAGAAAAGCCGGCCATTGGAAAGTTTCATAAAATGAAAAGCACTTAAAATCGAGGAAAGCTGCAGCGAATTTACTGCATAATTCAACCCATCATAAGTACACCACATATGAAACACACATGAATAAAGAGAACAAAAAGCTATTATGTCAATCACTAGCTGCCATTTCACTAACGAGACGAGCACAGCAACTTTCTGGTCTATCTAAAGGATCTAACCAGCTGCTAGGTTTCAAAGCTTTATGACATGAAGATATGATGGTTGTGTCACCGCCAAATTGCACATGCAAGAGAGATAATTACAAGATCTAGAAGAGAATTACGACGCAGGGGTCAGACACCATCCTGCCAAGAAAAATGATATAAAAACCATGAACAACTAAAATAATAATAACCCTACCCTGACAGGAGATTTGGGAGCCTGATTTTCATACGATTGCGGATCTGATGAGCTAGGGTCTCCACCAAAGCTACCCTACCAAGCTTGCTTTGAGGAGCACCAGTTAAAATGGACTTAAGGGTCTCTAATTCAGCTCGCCAAGCAGTTTCCATTTCTGCTCCAGCACTTCCTGACTGGACAGAGGCAATAGCCACAGATTGTCCAATCAAAGCAACCCAAGGAATATCAGCTGTGCTTCGCGGTCCTTGGTTCAATAAAAGAGCCTGCACCGCTGCCAGGACTTTCTGATCAGATGCTTGATCGATCTTACTAATAACACCAACAGTTCGCGTACCTATTCCAATTAAGCATAGGTTATTACAGCTTTAAACAGAGACAGAACACCGTAAAATAACGCCGTCAAATAGCAAACTGGCAAAGGGCTAGGTCACCTACATTCTCCATCGAATTCTTTTGCAAGTCTAATGGCTTTAGCTGAGGCAACTTCTGGTACTTGTGTGGCTGGGATCACAACCAGCAAAATTGCATCGTTATGTTGAATATATTGACTCTGCCATAATGAAGAAGTATTACTTTTTACCATAAGTGGTAAGATGCATCACCAAAACTGATAGAATAATAAGTCAAATAGTTAATGAGATATATGTTAGCCACTCACCAAATCATCATGGACCCCTTTATCAACACCGGGCAGATCAATCAACTTTAAAGGAGGAGCTGAAAACATAAGAACACAATCAACTTCAAAGGAGGAGCTGACACCAGAAGGGCACACACTAAAAAGCTACACACTAAAAAGCTAATGTCCGCTGGCCTAAAAATGGTCAAGGACTCAACAAAGGCATGCAACACATACTTCTTTCTCTTTTATTTAAATATGCATAAATAAATTAACTGTGTAATAAAGCAAAGGCACAGGCACCCCTGTTGAGCAAACCAGGAGCTTTAAAACAGCGAAAGGGGAAAAAGACCTTTTGCTAAAGGAAAATACAGATTTAAATAAGCAAAAAAATAAAGTTAAGAAGCAGTCTAAGGTTTCTTATAAGGAATCTATAATATTGGTTTTCCACTACTACAAGCAGACTAAGGTTTCTTATAAGGAACTGATTGAGCACATGAATTTCCCACTTTACTGTAATACCCAACACTAAACCAAATTTTATGATGGCATTTGTCATGCCGCATGAGCTCTCAACTTTTCTTTTCTACCTCAAGTCCATGAACAGGGAACTTTTTTCATTTCATCTTCCAAAAACCAATAGCATTTCTCTTCAATACCTCAAAAGTCGCTTTAACACCAAAACATTAACACAATCATACAAGAAGGCTACCACATTGGCAAAAACCAAATAATACATCATCTTCAAGAGCATATCTTGAGGATCAAGGTGGAGCACCTAGCATTATTATCAGTCAACGAAGACTAGACAGCATGTCAATGTTGAAATGTCAAATTGAAAATTCAGTCCAAAATAAAGAAAACACAACCAAGCACTACCTAAAAGTTAGCATGCTGATAATCCATGAAAAAGAGAAATTTATATCAATCAATTGATATAAATTTCTCTTTTTCATGGATTATCAGCATGCTAACTTTTAGGTAGTGCTTGGTTTTCTTTATTTTGGACTGAATTTTCAATTTGAATCTATTGGTGAAGCACAATTTAAATGATAACTGCACGCCTCCATACTAGCAATAACCATACATATAAAATCACTAACCTGTACTTGTTCGAAGCTTCAAATATATTTCATCACCACGGCTTTTACTTTTGCTCAATCTGTCTTGTAATGAATGCCGGAGAGCACCTATGATAGCATGAAACAAACAAGGATGTATCTGAATCTATTGGTGAAGCACAATTTAAACATATGCTCTCGCACCATTCAGCAGTAAAGCACCAAATTCCAAAGATATATACGAGAGTTTTCCCAAGAAAACTCACTTGCAGTCACTTGCTGAGATTTACTATCAATTTGCAACATGATTTGTTTGCTGCTTAAAGAACTATCACGGATCAAATCGATGCATATGGGAGCACGGGTTGCACCACCTTCACCAGTTGGCTAGATGTGAAGATGAAATAATTACCCGATTCAATGCAGGAAAAAATTATACATGCAAGAAACTGAGAAACCAGTTAAGTGGAAGTAAGGGAAAAGGCCTGGTACGAAGTAGCATACCAGAGCAGGATGGCCGATTAAGCTGTTCAATACAGCTGACTTGCCTGCACCCTGATTACTCATGTGATACAGAGGATTAGCACAAGGAGAAAATTAGTATTACTAAACGAGATAAAGGAAAGTCTATTTTTGGAACTAATATAAAAAGATTAGGCAACTTCTAGGAGTTAATCATGCAGAAGATCAAAGGATTCTTGGCAGGAAAACTTCCAGACACCTCCTTATATCCTAACTTGATACTGAATATGTTTGTTATCAGTATAACCACAGAGCAACACTCACTGTGCCTTGCTTCACTTTTGTGAAGATCTTACACTGTTGTCACTGCTATGTATAGAGTGCATGAAAACCAGTACCAGGCACACAAAATAAAGAGAACATGATACTTATGACCATGTAAGACAATCACATATCAAAAGAAGATCTGTCCTCAAGAACTGGTTTCAACGCTACTCCATTATCAGTAAGGTAGGTTTACAGTCCACATACCAAAGCTTTTCAAAACTTGCACAATGTATATATGCCTAATTCCAAATGCTAACATGTAATACTATGACTCGTTCAATAGTGGACAAAGCAAAGTCGCATGTTCCAAGTCATAAACCATACAATAGTGTCTCCTCAATGACAAATTGTGGAACTTCAGTAAACCTCCATTTACAAACATGACATTTATTATGACATTTACTGCTAACAGTCCTCAATTATGTTGACATGACGGCTCTCATATGGCCCGTGAGCTGTCCGACCAACTTAATAAATAAGTTACATGAATTGCAACTGACGCAACAGGAACAAAACAGTCTATTTGTGCACACACAAAAAGAGAGGAAAAATCTGCTGATTAAGTTGCAGCTCGAAAATATCATCCAAGTTCTCTTGACCTTACGATCGCAACAACTTCTATAACTTCACTAAATTATGTACTCAACCAAACAAAATACTTCAGCCAACGAGCAGCAATCCTCTGCAGAATTGCTGAAGTAATCTAAGGGCAAAGGCCCGCAGAAGTTACTCAAGTAAGCTTCCCAAGGTTTAACATCCAAAGTGTGAAGTAGAAAAAAAAAATAGAAAAAGCAGTACTAAGTATATGCACTCTCTACAGCATTCAAAATAATCCATATTTCGGGGAAAAGGAAAGTCAAATATGATCATATTCTTCTTGTAAAAAGAAAGGGGGAACAAATACAGGATTTCCAAGTTTAGGTCATTCTTGGCACAACCCTGGCGATAGCCCACTCTTCAGCAGCTAATGAAGGGGGGAAAAGAGTAATGTGCAGCAGTGCTTAGACGCTCGATGTTCAGTCATTAGGAATTCCCTCTCCAACACATTAGTTCATGTAGAACCGATTGTCTCCGTTCAATACTCAATCATTTACTCGCAATGACATTACTCCTATTCGTCAGGAGAATTCCCGAAAAGCAATTGAAAGCTTCTCGGCGTGGAATATGTAAAGAGAATGAAACTTAACTGACGAACAACCAAACTAAGACGGCATACCAGATAAATAGACAACACTTGCAAACCGAAAAAGATCGATTCAATTTCCGGATCCAAATTAAGCAACTAATAAAACATCTAGAGTCAAATCCGATGAACTCACAGTGTTGCCAAGCGCAACCACATTGAGAAAAGTGGAAGGGCGTTTCGAAGAAGAGGAAGAAGTCGTTTCGTCAACATCTTCGTCGGCTAATAACGCCGAAGCTAGCCTCATGGAATCGGACAGCTGCGACAACTCCTCGATCGCGTCCATTTCGATTCAGATTTCGTCCTCTCCTCTCTGAGGCTGAGATTAGAATATAATGCGAGCAAATGGATCGGATCAACTATGAACAGTAATAATTGAATCCTAGATCGAAGGCGTCACAGAATAACAGTGAAGATGCAGGCGGCCGGAGTTAGGGATGTCGGAGAGAGGCCGGCGGAGAGATTTTGAGAAGGTTTAATTATGAACTTTTGAGAAATGGACGAGCGAGAAAGCGGACGGTGGAAACAGCAAGGATTTTAAAGACCACCATAAAAAGTTAAGACCCCTTCGATCTAAATTGCGAGCCATTTTCCCATATGTGAGGATCTTCCACTAATCTCAAGTTAGAACGTGTTTCCTCTCCTAGCCAGTTTAATAAAATGATGGTTTATTACAAATTTTTATTTCATATTTTAACCAGTTTAATAAGATGATCATTTTTCTTTTTTGGGCAATTCTCTCCACTTTATTTTGACATGACTCAAATGGTTATGATATCGGATTAATATAAAAATAAAACGTATACTATATGCTAATTTTATCTTTGTTGTTTCTTGTTTACATATGGGGAATAGTCCTCTTGGGTTGCTGGCTCGCAGTACATCTTGTTCTGGTCAAATATTATGTTCTATTAACTTTGAACGGAATATGCACTTCTCACTTTAATTTAAGCACAAATTTTACAATGGTCAATGACTAAATATGATTAGTTGGCCATTGACCAATGAAATGTGTAGAAAATTTATAGACCCCTTATTTTGGCCAATCACTCACTCATCATTTTATTGGGCCACTAGTGATCAATGACCACAATAAAATTTCTTTTAATCTAAGACCATAAAGGTAGTAAAATTCGAAATATAAACTAGAGAGGATTTTACTCTTAACTCTATATTCGCCCAGCTATAAGGGATTAAAAAAAAGTAATGTTCCCTTTTAATACTATATCTTTACAACTATACATGTTGACTATAATTAAAACTGCATATTGACAAAATTTTCCTCTTTCTGTTCAGCATGTTTTACTGGCTTTCTGTCCGTACGATCAATACTTTCCCCCCCTTTTTTCCATAATGTACAATCAATACTTGATGAGCTAGAATAGTTGCTTCAGTAGCAAAAGACCAATCTCCTAGTCCTATGGGCTTCCATCACTCCAGTTCTAAGTAGCTTCGTATAAGATGCAAATCAAGAACTCAGCGAGCTCTTAAGTTGGCAAGTCTTTGTTAGAGACTCAATGCAAAGTGTCTACTGCAAGCTAAGTTATCAATCTTCTAATCCAATTGGACCGGATACAATAGTTTCGTTATTATTGGTCACTGCATGTATCCTAGTTCGAACCTACGTGAACAACGCTCCGACGAAGAAAGCAAACTAGATGGCTATGCATTCATATTTGCTTCATTTACCTTTCTTTTTTCCTCTTTTTGCCCCCTCTTTTCCTTTTATGTAATACCTTATTATAGTTGTGAGAATCCCATGCATTAAAATCAATATAATTTACGTAAGACCACAAAGGAGAATACGACGTCATGTTTATTTAGAAAAGATTAATATATAATTATGAGAGGACATATCCTCATAAGAAGTGTGATCAATTACAAGATATAATCATGTTCCTAACACGTTTACTCATATCATGTAATCTCGAGAACATTTCAAAAAAATAATAAAAAATTAGAGAACATTTCAAGCTAGCATACACACATCGTATCAACACATGACATTATTAAAAAAATTCTCTTTCGATCATCTACATGTAAATTCGCAGATCTACATTTCCAGTAGAACTACAGGGATATAAGCAAGAAAGATATACTAATATATTTTTTCAGTAATTGTCGTTGCATTTTCCTCTTGAGCCTCAATAGTTATCATATGTACACTTTACTCATAGATTGGGTAAAAGAGAGAGAGGGGGGGGGGGGGTATGGGTTCGTCTCCTACCAGTTACAGACTGGCTGTGCTATAAGTCTGAAACAAATACTTGATAATTTTCTTGTAATCCCCAATTTGTTCTCCAGTGTTATGATCAACAAGGTAGGGCACCTGCAAAATGCAGGTGTGATTCATTAGCTTCTCAGCATGTTTACTCATTGGTTTATGGTAACTATGTCTGCTTCCCTTGAGCTTACCCCCTGATCTTGGTCCAAACTGCACTTATCCCCTTAATGAACCAGTTAAAACAACAACAACATTACCACATTGTCTTAGAGGCTTCCGCCTATGGCGGAGTATAGGAGGTCGAATGTACGCAACCAAACTCATACGTTAGAAACACACAGAGGTTGTTTTCCGATGATCCATAATGATGCGTCGATCAACTGCTACTTCACAATATCCCTTCCTATCATATATATTTTCATTGATTATATAACATTTGGGAACTATAATATTTTCTTCTTCTAGTTTTTCAAGTAGCAAAACAGAGAGAGAGATAAGGTGTGTGTTGCTAAGGATGTGAGACACAACATGTCGGGCAGCGTAGGCATCAATCGTTGCTAAGGAATATCAGCCCAAACTTGTGGTTTGCAAGAAAATCTGCCATCTAGTGGATTGCTTTTGCGCAGGAAAAAGAGATAAAAGAAAGAGGTGCATTAGCCAGAAGAAAATTAAGTTTCATGGGTTCCCTTCTAAGCAGATAAACGCATGCAAGAAACACTTTCATTGAGCTTGCAAGAGGAAAGACAAACACAAAGCAGTTCAAGGGAAGAAGACATGCAGGGATCTCAAACTCTTTTATACATTAAAATTCCTCTTAGTTATGGAACAACTAGATTTCCTATATCAAGCTTGGAGAAGGTGCCTTGCTTATTACAAGGAAACTGCATACTAGGAAGGGAGTACATTACCTTTGACGAGATTAAGAAGCAATTCGAATGTATATATTTCCCGGCAAACATAGAGAATGAAAATATCAGTTACCAAAGAATGATTACCTCTTTTGATCCAGAGATCTCAAACAGTATGCGTCCTCGTACTGAGCCCTCACCTACGTTCTGGAGAATGTAGGGAAGCTCTAATTCACAGAGTGCTTCACGAACTATCCTAGCAAACTGAATTACGAAAGAAATGATATTTAATTTTGAAGCAGATATTTTAGTGTACAATCTTGTTAAGTAAGATGGATTCTCTTACTGGGTTATTTTCATATGAAAAAAGTTCCAATTTTTTCGCTGGAGCTTCTTTCTTAGACTTTTCCCATAATGTCATTCCCCGACCAGCTCGAAGGATAGTTGGCATCCATCCTGTGACTACTGTGCTGCAAGATGCTATATTACTTGTTGGGAAATCATGGGGAGAAATGCTACATTTTACTATACTAGTGGATAGATGCCACCAGGCGTTCATAACTTTGCTACTTTCACAGCTAACATTTTTCTTCAAAATGAGGCAGAATACATTATTCTTCAAGCATATGCATGCAACAATATTATTTATAAGATCACATTTGATCCTAGAAGGCAAAGACAATTGTCAGTGATACGGCTAAATCAACTATAGATAGTGTTACCATTGCACTAAAAGTTTAAGCTTGTAAAGAGAATTGTCAGTGATATGGCTAAATCTACCAGCTTGATTTTTCCGCGTCAATTCTGCACTCAGGTCAATCATGTTGAGGCTTAGTTTGATTAAGATTTAAGGAGAACAAAGGCAACACAACTACTGATCACTTTTTTTTTTTTTTATGTTTACAAACAGCTGTGTAACATGCCCATACCACAACTACTGACCACATCACCTCAGCTACAACGATTCATTAGTTTCAAGCAAAAGATTCACCAGTTTATATCTAAGTGCATAAACTTCTATCTTACTCTTACAAATAAACGTAAAATAAATATCCTATTTTTTTTCTGCTTATATAGGCCCACCCCCATCACAGCACGTAATGGAAACTTAGAATTGGCCAGAAAGACTAACATAGTGTAGCTGAATATGCCATATGCCAGAAATGCCAAGGCAAAAAGTTTATCACTGGTCGGATCTATATATCCCATAAATTATAAGTGTTCCACTAAAGGGACTATTTAACGTTCGTATACCTTTCCAAGAGGCCGACAGAGGTACTCCTTCCTTTGCCATACTGCTGAAACAAATATTTTACAATTTCACCTATAAAAAGCAACACCATTAAGAGGTTATACTACTTGTTCAAACAAGCAAGATAAACTATTTAGAGCAAGTACGACAAGGCGTCAGCGGAAGATATGCTTAAACAGGGTAGGGACTTGTCTATATGCGGATCATGAATTGTAACTATAGTACACCTTGACTTGAACGCTCTCTCCCTAAATTTTTTACTCTCTCCCTTCTCTCTAACCCCTAACGGACTTATTCTCCCACCTCACCCACCCAACGTCATCTTCTCTCTCCTCTTCCACCCCCAACCACCGACAACAACCCTTTTCTCCCTCTTCTATCGGCCGCTAATGGTCATATCTTCTCTTCCTTCTTCCTCAATTCCATTTTCTATTTCCTTGTAAACACTTGATCCACAACCTCCGTCAACTTTACATGTAACCTAGGCCACTCCAGCAGCAGCTACAAACGGTCGGAGAACAAAATTCATTCTAATTTTGTCTCAAAATGTCAGTGTCTTTATAATCTAACCCATAATTTCAACATGAAATACATTGTAAGGGCTAAATCGGTTTGAGCTTCGCTGCTTAAGCCGCATTTTCAACCCAAAGACTCTTCAACTCTATCTTTTATCATACAGACGCCCACATAAGTAAGCGATTCTTTGTCATCAACCCTGAGTTCGTTGCAGAAAGCAAACAGAAATAGAGATCCACGATTGTTGGACAAGTCATAGGCAACACGATCTCTTTATTGAATATGAGAAAAAAACAAGAGTAGAAGCTTGATGAAGACAAACAGATTGCAAATGACTGATTGGAAAGACAAGGAGCCAGACATTCCTTAAGTCATTCCAAATTATTTCAAAAATTTCCCACCTAAGATAATCTTCCATACAGATTTGGAATATGTACAGTTAACATGGATACAGGTTCACCTCAGATGGCAACAGGATGAGGCAAGTACACTAGGAAATCAGTATCAAAATTCCAAAAAGGACCTTGTAGTCTTTCCCCTGACTTCTTCTATCTATAGTATCTGGAGAGACAGGACCCAAAAATTTCATCAAGATATCAGCAGAAACTGGCAAAGCATATTGAAGGATATACAACAAAGCATAAGGTTTTTTTGCAAGATTTTGGAAGGAAATCAAATGAGCAAAGTGAATTGCGAGCTTGCAACAACATTGGACTTCCTATGAAGATATTCAGTTCTTCAACTATGGATGAACTCCGCCTCCTTTCCAGTTGCCTTTGCTCTTGTTTCTTTTGCTAGCTATTCTGGCTAATCCTATAAGTTTTAATTATTCAGCATTATGTTTACTAATACTAGAAGAATTCAACCCTTTCAGATTTAAAGGATCTTTTGCATTTCGAAGGTGGAAAGTTTCATGGTTTGAATTGGATTGGTTTAGATATAGAATATCTTTATGAAACTTAATTCCACTTGTATTTTGAGCAAGTCTAGCTTGTTGGCTAGCCTGTTGTTGCCACTTTTGGTGACAAACCATTGTTTTTTTTTTGGTAAGCACAATTTCATATACAAAAGCCTAATTAGACAAATTTACAAGATTGTTGTCATGAGCAAACAACACCAAGATTAACTTGATCAAAATACAAGTCGCTTTAACTTTGTCCACAGAATTGGTTGTGCCAACCATTGAAACTACCACTTTCAGAACCAAAGAACTCTCAGAAGGGTTGTTGCCCGCATAATACAAAATCAAAATGGTTGAGAGCAATAAAATGTAGAGCAGCCACTCATAAGCAAGTATATCAATGGCACAAATTTGAACTTTGTCAGTTTCTGAGAGATTTGACACAAACAAAATTATGTTCGTTCAGTTTAAGCTGTTGGTGCTGAAAGTTTATCATATTTCATGTGAAAATAAGAAAAATGCAGTCTTCGTAACTCACTTACTGCTTTCATAAAGTGAGGTTCCAGTATTCGGATCAATGAGGAACGGGAACCTGGAAAAAACCACATCATTTGGATCATGTATGGTGAAGAGAATCTAAGTTGGTGATGAAAAGAGTAATGATCAAGAATTTCCTAGAACTTGTATGTGAACAGAAATGCATCTATATAAGAGGCAAAATTCACTAAGAGATGTAGCTGGACAGTTAACATTTAAGCATCCTCTAGAAAAGTTTCAGTTTGTCAACTAATTTCCTGAATGAGGTAATAATTTACTGAAACAGAATACTCCATCACAGATAGTATTTAGTTTGGTTTATCAGAGAAGAAAAACCTGTAAGTCGATCATTTCTTTACAAGGCAAAGATAGAAAAGGACCCAAGCCTCCTAAGAAGCCTGAATAATTGATCAAAGGATATATAACACTAGGAGCAAAAAAAAAAAAAAATCAATCTACATTTATTTTAGCTTTTATAAACGTACTCAATGTTTCATAAGTTTCTTAACTTATCCTCGTAATGCGGCGTTATGAGCACAGACGTCCTTCAATTCTAATATTCAATCTCTTTGTTACAATATTTCAAAATACTTCAGCGGATAATAATTCAACAGATTGAAATTCTACACTTTGAATGACAGGGTGGGAGTCAGACTTTCAAGAAGCTAATGGCAATGCTGTCATAATATAATTATGAAAAAAGAACCAAAACTATGAAACAATCTAAGGAAACCTACTGCTCTTTGCCACCAAAACTTCTGACCATTTGTCTGTGCCTTACTGAACCTTTCGGACAGGGATATATCTGCATTCAAAAAGAATTCATGAGGAAAACAAAAAAAAAAATACACAAAAATAACATTTTTTGGGAATCAGCTTTAAGAAATCTAAATTCGTTTAATTACATCCTGCCAACTTTGGACCTTATAATATCAAGGCAATGAAGCCTTGTCCAGAATTAGACCAGGTGAAATGTAACTTTTTTGTGTTGATACAAAATACCATAATATTTATTGAAGATGATCAAAAATCCAGACTAGAATGTATCCAGACTGTGAAATGCCAAATGAAATGTATCTAGCTAGATCAAGAGAATGCATACTTGAGAAGTGGGAACAACAATTACATATATCCTAATACATATGCAGTAGGAAAAGTAAATTTTCTGCACGAGCTCCCCGACTTATAATATGCTAACACAAGGAGAAATCAAGTTACATCCAAAAGTTTTTTATTTAGATCTGGAATTGATCACAGCCAAGCCCTTCTCACATTAATGTTTTCTCTCAACATCGTAATCAGTTTTGCCAGTCATTGGAGATAAAACTACCGAGATGCCAAAAAAGGTATCTTTGACTTTTATCATTAGGTAAAACCTCCATTCCTCGAATTGCTTCTGAGCAGTTTTGTCTTATTTTTTTGATTAGATCATCATGTTAGATATCTCCAGCACTGCATTTTATAGGTCAATGATCAGAGACCAGTACAAACCCTTAAATGAGCCACTAAAATGTTGTAAAGCCTACTCTTCAATAGTTTCTTATAGACAAAATTTCTCACTTTAAAGCACTTATTGAAATAGGATCATTGTTGATACAAAGATTCAGGCTATTGCCTATGCTAAAATGATACTGTTGAGGTTAATGAGCACATTTATCTATTCCATCTCAGTTGCAAAGATCCTTTATTGAAGTGTATTGATTGAATTCCACCACAAAGCACTTCAACTGTATCTAGATGAAACTAGTCTCATTCTGTTTCATGAGATTTTTGGTTAAGATAAAGTTTGTTTCCCCCAAGAAGTTGTCTTGGACCACTTGCAGCATGGAATCCTATTAGCATTTTCTTTGTCTTTATAAGGAGTGCAACTCAGATAATTTGGTGTACAGGGAAACATCAAGAACAAGTTACACAATAGAGAGACACTAGTGGTGGTAAAAACAGAGTCACTCAGAAATTTTGAAACGCATCATCAAAGATGCATATTAAGGCCCAGATATCAGATGTTAGCCTCAGGACTTTAAATGTACTTGAGCTAGTACGAGTTAAAGCCAACCACAATAAATGTATTAGTCTGCGTGCTAAGACCGCAGCCCAGATAAGATGAAATAATGCATGCTTTGAAATGCTACAAAATATGTAAATCCCTCAACATGGTTTACTATTGTAAGCTAAAATTTCATATATGAGCCAAATTTGACGAATTTACAAAAGATGGTTGCCTTAAGAGAACAACATCAAGCCTAGATTGCTCAAACTACATGTGACATACAATAAGCTATCCAAAATCTACCACTAGTCTTTACAAAATAAAGTTGCCTTTAAAGAATAGTAGCGAGCCTATCTTGACCGAAATATAGGCGGCTTATAATCGACTATCCAAAAGCTACCGCCAATCTTTGTTTTCCAACTTAAACAGCCAAAGATCCTTATGCCTAGGTAGGAAAAAACAAAAGGAAAAGAAGAGACTAGAGTTTGTAGATTAAGGCAAACAAGAATGAACAAGCTCCACATAGACTTTAGTACTTGTTGCCAAAGCTGCAAACAGAATAAAGCCAGAGACAAAACAACTGATGGATGGAATAGGCCAAAGAACTTCAAGGCTATGTCCTGAAAATCTTTATTGGTAGACCCAGATTAACCGTAATTTTTCATATCACTTTCTTCATTCTAACACCCTGCCATGTTGTATCAAAAAAAATCTAATGTTATGCAGGACTTCTTTCAAGATGCAATGCCCTTCTTTTTGAATTTTTTGGTAGAATCTTTGGTTCCTTTCTCTCCAAATAGAGTAACAGTGGCAGCCAAGGCAAAATACACAAGGTCTTTTTGAAATTTTGAGTACTAGGGATTTGTAAGAAGCCAATTCTCAAGGTTTTTCTAGGAATAGTTGAAAATCTTGCAAGAGCTACATTGGAACTGCCTTCCACACAATTTTGAGTACGAACATTTGAAGAAAAGACGCTCTTGATCCTCAGGTTCCCTGCCCAAAGCACACAGATGTTGGTATCAACAATGCTCCATTGTAATAGTTTATCTTGAATAATCATCCTCTTTCAAAATGCAAGCCAAAGAATGATTGCATATTTGGCAAGATGATGACTGCTCCAGACAATGTTAAACCAGTTAACAGTATAGGATATGGGAATTCTAGCTAAAGTAGCACTCTTGACACTGAAGTTTGGGGCAGGTAGCCATTTCCAGTAGTCTGACCCTTGAGATAGTTGGATGTTTATGAAAGCTTCATAGAAGCCGGAGACTTGAGCATACCAACCCTTACCATAAGGCAGCCTTCACTGGTCTCATTCCAATACATCTGCAACTTTTGCTTCCATTCTGATGTTTAATTTCTTTTTAAGTTCTGGAAAGTTTAAGTCTGGAATTCCCCATGGGTGCTACGGATCAAACCAAAAGGATGTTGATGTCCCACTGCCAATAATCCTCTAAATGAACTGAGTGAACTGATCCCTAATGCATAGTAGTCTTTTCCACATCCATGAATCCATTTGTTTTGGCTTGACTTTCCGGAGAGATTTTCCCTTGAGGATTACATAATATATCCATTTGACACATAAGCTCTCATTTCCATCACACATATGCCATATGATCTTCATTAAGTACCCATTATTTACTGTTTGATATCTGGAATAACCAAACCTCCTTGTTCTTTAGGTTTGCAGACTGAGCTACATTTAATTTTTTGCTTTTCTATACCCTCCCCAGAGGAAGGAACAAAGAATCCTGTCAATTTCTCTTACGATCTTCGTTGGTATGAAGAATGAAATTGACCAATACCTACAGATAGCAATCAAAACAGAGTTTAGCAGTTGAAGTTTACCACATAAGAAAGCTTAGATGCAAACAACTATTGATCCTGTTATTAAGCTTGTCCAACAAAGGACCACAATCAGCATAAGAGATCTTTTTATTCAGAAGAGGAACGCCCATGTACTCTATTGGCAGGGTGACAAGAGGCATTCCAAGGATCTCAGAAATGCATTTTTTTGTGTGTTTGTAATCCCAGAGAATACTTCACTCTTTTGCAAGTCTGGTCTTAAGCCATATAACTTTCCAAACTCTTCCATCGCATCTTTATGGTCTTTATAGAGTATTCATCTGCAGTGGCGAGAATGAAAATGTTATATTTAAAGGCTAATGAGCTAAGTTTTATAGCCTCGTATTTGGGTGGTATTTGAAATGGGAAGGCCTCTATTTTGGTTTCTAGGAGCTGAGTTAAATCCTCCATTATTAGGATGAATAAGCAAGGGGGCTAAGGTGTCTCTTTGTCTAAGCCCCCTTGTAGCTTTGAAGTTTCAAATTAGTGAGTCATTGGGGTTAATAGAGAAAGAGACTAAAGAGATGCAAAGATATATAAATTTTCTGAACCACTCTGGAAATTTCAAAAGCTTGAGGATCTCCATAAGGCAATTCCAATTGACAGTGTCAAAAGCCTTCATTATGTCCACTTTGATGTAGACTACTTGGTCCATCAATCTTTTGCTATCTCTTCACCAACTCATGCATTAACAGAAACTATCTTGGATGTATCTTCCTTGAATAAAAGCAGCTTGGTCCTCATCCACCAAAGAAGATACGAGGGGCTTCATTATGCTTTCTAGAATCTTAAAAATGATTTTGAAGCAAACATTATAGCAGGAGATAGGAATAAAGTCACTCATTCTAATTGGGTCATCTACTTTTAGGATAAGGGAGATAACTGTAGAGTTGATGGGGTAGTAGATAAATTTGTTTGTGAAGAAGTAGCTAATAGCTTCTAGTAAGCCTGACCTACTAAATCCTAATTTGCCTTGAAAAACTCTACGGTAAAACCATCAGGGCCAGAGACACTATCTGTTTTCTTTGAGAACAAAATATCTTTGATCTCCTTTTGAGTAATCTAAGCATCTATGGAAGAAACCGGGTCCTCGTTTAAGGACCTCCTAGACAGTGTGAAGGGGACTTGGTTAGGTTGAAGTTCAATGAAAAGGGACCCAAAGAACTCAATTGTCATTATTTTAACTTCTTCATAGCCTTCTATCATGTTGTTATTTCATCCTGAAGCCTTAATATCTTGTTTCTTACAGTGTGAGATTTGACTGATTTGTGAAAAAAATGAGTGTTTCTGTCACCTTCCTTCATCCATCTCACTCTAGCTTTTTCTTTGAAGAAACTTTCTTCAAAGTCAAGCAATCTGATGTAGACTTCAAAGGCATTACTTTCCTCTTGTTGCTTCTGTACATCATAACAATCTTCTATAGTTAACTTTTGAGTAACCTCTAGTGTTTGACTAGCATTTAGGACTCTCTCTGAGATTTTGTCATAAAACTTCTTCTTCAGTTTCTTCAATGACAATTTCAAACTTTTCAATTTATTTGTTAATCTAACCTGAGGATTTCCTTGTTCAGGTTCTTTCAAGCTTTTTCAATTGTTTCCTTGAAGTTTAGATGTTTCATCCAGCCTTTCATGAATTTGAAAGGCTTTGGAACAAGGTTTTGTCCCAATTTAACAGAGAAGACACTTGGTGAGTGATCAGATAACGAGGATGCTTCATAATATAGTTGGTAGTTCGGTATTTGCTATTCTTTTTTTGTAAGTTAATATTTTATAAATAAGCCAAATTAGGCGAAATTACAAAAGAAGTTGTTTGGGGTAGCAACAACAAGCATGAGTTGCTCAAAATACAATGTACATATGTAATCTATCATAGATTGAACGTAGACAAGTTTCCAAAATAGACCTAAACCCATAATTACAGCTATGAATGAAGTACCCCAGTTGAGTAAACCAGAGCTTCAAAAGCAGGAGATGAAAAGGAAGTACCTCTGCTGGAGGTAAGTAAAAAAATAAAATAAAAAAACAGAAAAGCCATAAAGATAGCGACATCCCATGAGGTAGCTGGAGAGCCCAGTATTTACACGTGTTTGAAAAAAACCAGGATGAAGAGATGGAGTAGCTTAGGACGTTGGAAGACTGATTGTAGAGATATGCACAGAGGCCAGGAAAGGAGCCAAAAGGAAGAACAGTGAAGCAATCCAGAAGGAATGCAGAGGTAGGGAAAGTAGACATAATTAGGTAGTTGATGTAGGCTTAGAGAAGACTTTCATTGAGACGCCTAAATTGATGGCAAGTTCCCAGTTAACTTGCTACATTTATATCTTCCCTATGAGTTAACAGAGCATATACTTTGAACGACCTCCTTGAGAATTGCATCATGATATTTACTCCAATTTGCTAGAAGAGCTTATTCTTTGTTTCTCTCCATATATGATAAATTGTGGCAGAGAACCTAAAATATGTCAAGTCTTTCTGAAATTTTGAGGCCGAAGTGTTGGTTGAATTGATCCAGTTAATAATGTTCTGCCAACCGTTGGTTCTAGCAGTACACTTTATCTGTTTTAACACTAGCTCCATACCTTGCAGAGTAGGCACATCGAAAGAAGATGTGATCATGGTCTTCTGTAAACCTGCCATATAAGACACATGAATTAGCATGGATTAATCCTCAATCCATGTGCTTATCTTATGTATTCATTCTCCTCCAATATGCAAGACAGAATGATTGCATAACATGGTAGAAAATGATTGCACCATATAATTTTTTCCCAATCAACTAACGGCAAGGAAGGTTGTAGGCTATAGTGGCATTCTTCACCGTAAAACTAGGACTTGTTTTCTAAGTCCAGTAGTCATCCTCCCGTTTAATTTCAATAGTTTTGCAAGGCTGATTGAATTGCATCACTTGAATATCCCAATCGCTGCCATAAGGTAACCTATATATTCTACCATCCAGCACTAGTGCAACCTTGGCATCTTCCCTGATAAGCAGTTTCTTTTTCAGTTCAAAGCGGTTAATACTCAAGACACTATACAGGTTGTAAGGGTCGTTCCAAAAGGACGTTCATTGACCATTCCCTATCACTTTAACAATGCAGTTTACAAACTTGTCTCTAAACCATAGGAATCTTTTCCACAACCAAGAGCCATAAGGCCTTGGCTTAGCCTTCCATAATGATTTGTATTCTTCATCTTTTCTTCTGACTTCCATAAGGCCCTTTGAGGTCTAACAGTCTTCGACAAACTTCTGCATGTTGAAGAAAAAGGCATCATACCTATTACTTATCCAACAATGGCGTAATTTCATTTTTGTTTTGTCTCAGTAATGAACTCAGGGTTGATGGAAAAGAAACGTTTCTCTTTTGTCATCCTCAGTGAGGATAGACGAGAGAATAGATGAAGTTTTAGGCTTGAAATCAGAAGCCCAAGTTGATTTTGCATGCATAGTGGTTTGCATGTTAGGATCTGAGGTAAATTAGGAAAGCCTAGACATTTTGAGTGGAGATGAACAAGAATCTTGTTCCCCGACAGCTTGTCGCGACAGCCGGAGTGGCCTAAATGGCTAGAGAAGATGATGGAGGTGATGTGTCAGATGATTACGAGTAGAAGGACGGCGATTTGGGGTTGAGAGGAGGTGGTGATGTATCCATTGCAGGCTACGGGAAGAGAGAGAGAAAGGACCTGTGACGGTGGTTGATGGAGGGTAACGACAGAAGAAAGAAAATTATGGTGTTTTTTTTCATGATTTACAAGTCAAAATCAGGTCGTCATATTTAGCTTAAGCTTTCATTGATTTAGTGTTTCCCTATTCCCGAAAACATAGTTTTCTGAATGAGTTTGCACGATACCATTCACCTTTCCCACACCCAACCCTCTCCCACAAAACAAATGACATAAAAGGAAAAAAAAATGGACAACTAAGAAGAACCATGGTAGATAGGCAACACATGTCCTTTGAGAATGTAGATGAAAAGATAATTAGCTACTAGCAACAGAAGTACCTCCGCTGAAAGATCTAGCTCAGTCAAAGCTTCTCGAACCCTTCTGCAAAAAGGACATGCCTCTGCAGGCAATATGAAAGTTCACCCAATTGAAAAGCATACAACCACAGTCAAGATTAGACTAGAAAACGTTAGGCCCAACATACACAATATCGAGAGGGCGAATGATTATATCCTCATTTTTTATTATATTCCCCTCTTCTAAATCAACTAAAAAGTACAAGAGCATGATTTTAAAAGAAATTCGGAAACGTGAAAAGTGCACAAGGATTTTAAAGCGGTTCAGATCACTTAGAAATTACTTCAAATTTAGCCTCAATTAAGCTTTAAAACAACAAGAATAAAGCTCTTCAACCTCTACTACTCTATCAATTGTCTTGAACTTCTATACACTCTTTCTACTTGCTTTTTCGGTTTATTCAAGAGCCCCTCTGTATCGAGCACCTTTAAGTACGTCTTGCTTGAATAGGATGAAAAATTACATCTTGCAAAACTTAGTAAAAATTTACACCATACCTTGAAAAGTTTGAAATTTGCTTCCGATCATCAATCAACCAAGGGGTCAAATGTTGAACCTCTTGGAGGTATTCATTTGATCTAGAGGTTGAAGATTCGATCTCGAGGCCCTTTTACAGATGGATGTTTAGTTTCATGATTAATTACACATCAATCAACAAAGGGGTTGCATGTTTTAAGTCATTATTCGGTCCTTTTAAAACTTCAAATCATCAAAAACATCTCTAATGCTAATATAATATACTCTCTCTTGACTACTATCGAGATTGTATCATGAAAAGTTAATATAAAGATTTTCATAAATTTGAATAATGAAAGCCTTTTCAATTAACATTCATGTGCTTTTCTAAAAAAGCAAGGCAGAATAACAAGAGGGTAATTATGCGGAATTTAACCCTATTTCTCATTTTTAAAACATTCCAAAAGCTTGGTTAAGAAAGCTCACCAAATTCAAATATCTGCAATCTCATTAGAGGTTCTGTTCTATCAGCCAATTGACTGTCATCAAACAAAGATCTTGAGCCCCAAGGAAGTCTTGTTAAGGTAGATAACGAAGTTGTCGCCTCCTGCATTTGCAAAACTATGAAAATAGGCTAATATCTGGAGACGCATATTGAGAGGAAGATACAAATCTTTATCAGGCACAAGCATGCAATAATTATCTAGTTGACAGTCAGTATAAAATTTTTTCACTAAACATGATTATGAATGAAACAAGAAATTACGTAAATACTAGGATGTTCCACATAAGAAAAGCACAGTATAGTCTGAATGCGGTGTCTCGGCAAGGACCGTTGCATCTGGGAGACTTGGATGTAGTGTCATAAAAGCAAGGTTCCTTATCGCATGGTCCAAAAACAGCGACAATTGAGTTAGGACTGCTGCATCTCTTAGAGGCCACTCACGCAGTCGAAAAACACAACTTCATCTCATTTCACCGCAAAAAGAATGGGCCTGCTTGATTTAGCCTAATCCTTCAAAGATTTGTGACATGCAGCTAGTTGTCAGGGCGAAATCGGTCTGAGCTTCATTGCTCAAGCCTGATTTTAAACCCGAAACTTCATCTACACTCACCACGCTTCAAATCGATGATGACAGAGAAGAAATACTTCGCAATCAACCCTACTGAGGTTGCGAAGGATAAATGAAATGAAATTCAACCATACTAGGCCAGGTTATGAGGAATAATGCGTCCCGCTTCAATATGAAATGCTTCGCTGAGCAGCGTTGGAACTCGAAGGGGCTACTGAAAGTCCAGAGAGTTTAGGAATACCTATTTGTGTTTCGATTCTAGTCAGATAAGCTGAACCAGAACATCTTGAACTCTCCGCGATGCCTTTTGGGAATCGAGTACTCTTCTTATGGCAATGGGTTCTCAACAAGCCTATCGAGAGGTTCAAGCTGAATGCAATACCAGTCTGGGTTCAATTTTTAAGGTTGAGACCCCACTACATCAACATGCATGTCCTCAGTGGATTGGGAACCTTGATTGGAAAACTCAAGTTCATGGGCAAACTGAGAACTTCTAAAGAATGTGTTGAAATCAAAGCAGATGAGATCCCCCTAAAGAGCGTCAACTACACTGATGAAGAGGGAAAATAATGCATCTAAGAAGTAATTTATCAATGGATGTATGTCCAATGTCTTAAGTGCAAAACATTTCGTCACTCCTGCGACAACAAATCACCATCAGAAAATGAGGATACTATCAAAGGACCTCAGAACCAAAATGGTGATGCAAGAGGCTCTCAGAATCAGAAAGGGAGGAATGGACAAGAGTACACATGGAAGATACCAGGAAACAGAAGGACTGATGCAAAAATGAACTAGACAAAAGGAACATAAAAGGCAAAGAGAAGATAACTGGAAAAAGAGCATGGGGAAAAGGCAGTAGGTCCTAGCAGGACACATCTCTCAAATGACACAGAATCTAGTGAGGATGATGCAGATAACCCTAATGAGGATTTGCGGGAAGAAAAGAAAATGGGGGATGGCCACAAGTCCACCAGTACCTCCTCACAGAAGAAGAAGGATAAGTATAAGGGTGAAGGAACCTATACAAAGGGCCCTTCTCCCACTTTTGACAAGAGCTCTACTAACAAATTTAACATTCTTGTAGGTCTAAAAATGGAAGCTGACGATGACTTATCAGGAAGGATTGGACAACCATAGTGATCAGGAGGAGGATCACAAGAAGCAAATTGGCCAGGAGAAATATTCTTCCTCATCTGAGGGGGAAGAAGAAAGAATTCTGTGAATGGTTATATTAATGATTCGGAAGAGGAAGAGGATCAAGGTTCTAGGAATGGTTCAGAGGCTGGGAAACAAAACACATTTGAAGTGGAATCCTTTGTTGACTACTGGGATAGCCTAACACCCGTAGGGAAGACGCTGGGTAAAGTTGTGCCTAGTGTTAAAACTAAGGAAGGTGGGAAGGCATGGTAGAAAGGTATGGCTCTGAGCAGGATGTTTCTCCTGTCCTAGAAGGTACTCTAAAGGGGCTTACCAAGAACACCACTAAACTAAAAAGAAGGGAGAATGTGGGAGTAAGGGCTTTAGATCACCTACACTTAGAGGAAGAATGTTCAGGGAAGCATCCCAATGAACATAGTGAAGGAAAAAGATAATGACAATGAGGTGAACCTAGACCAAAATGTATTCTCGTAATTAAAAATAGGCTTCCTAATTAGACAATATAGCAGAGGTACAAGTATGGGAGAGGCCTAGGGACCAAGGGAACAAGCTACTTAGATGATCAAAATAGCTTGTTAGAGTATAAGAGGGTCCTTAGACAACATGAAGTCAATGATTTTATTAAGGAAAAGAACATTGGACTTATTGGATTAGTAGAAACAAAAGTTAGGGAAAGCAAGTTTGAAGGCATTAGTCCTGTTCTCTCTCCACCTTCTGCCACCATATTTCTCCTTTTATCCTCCTTCCTCGACTACATCCCCTTATTTTTATAACTCAACTTCCAACCCTATATCCCCCAAATTCCTCCAAAAAAACAACTCTACTCCGCTCCGCCGACCTTTTGGCCACTTCGGCTGGTTTAACAAACGATCAAAGACAAAAATCTTCCACAATCTAACAGAAATTGTCTGGTCTTCACTGATTTGGCTCAAATATCAACATGCAAGTACTAGTTACAGAGAAATCATCTTGGGCTTCGTTGCTCAAGCCCACTTTCTACCGGAAGAAACATCAATTTTGCACTGGTTCCAATAAATAACAACAAAAGTAAGACCTATAGACCTGGCGGAGGTAGCACACCACAACAAAAAGGGGGTCAACTATCGTAGGACAAGTGATGGGTAATGCTTCCTCCTTTCTTAATATGAAACAAATTTGCAAAAACTTGATGATCGTCGAAAGGATTACTTAAAGTCCAAAGGATAGGAGAAGATCTGTTTGTGTTTCGCTTCCAGTCGAAGGATTCAAAGCAGAGTATACTTGATCTTTCCCCTATGCTCTTTGGCAACAGAGTGCTTTCTCTTTGGCTGTGGACCCATAATAAACCTATTCAATGACTGAAACTAGACAAAATCCTAGTTTGGATCCAATTTCATAACTTCCGCCTACACTACTTCAACTCACATGTGCTCAGTGGCTTAGGATCGTTAATAGGAAAGTCCCTTTTGATGGATAGAATGGCCATTTCAAAAATATAGATTGGTCTTCGCTAGAATCTGTGTGGAAATCAAGGCTGATAGTATTCCACCAAGCTATGTTACTTTCTTAGACGAAGATAGCCAAGAATGTATACAGGAGGTAAATTATGAATGATTACCTACCCAATATATTAGGTGTAGAACATTTGGTCATAATCGTGAAGAGAAAAATGCAATTAAACCAACTGGCATAAACACTATTACCTAGTCTAAGTATAGAAGACATGGAGGGGTAGAGAAATCTACTCAGATCAATCAGATAGGTCAAATAGATTCCATTGGTCATAATGTTGTTACTCAATCTAGGAATATAAGACAGGGAGGTTAGAATACCTACTCTATTAACAATAGTAGGAATCCTGCATATGGTTCAGGTCGAACTTCTGTCACAGGAGCTCCCAAGCTTCGTGATAAAGGAAAACCCAAGTTAGTGGAAACTAATAGAGGTCAATCCTATACTTCTAACCATAGCCTTGAGACTACCCCCTCAACACCACACCAACCTAGTCCAGAAAGGGATAAAACCTTCCTAAGTTCTAAACTCAGTCTTAACAAGTTTAGTCCACTCATAGAAGAGAATGATGATAAACAGAAGGAAAACAGGAGCATATCCCTTAATGCTGGCATCGATGGGAAAAACGTAAATGAGGTTACTGTCTAAAACACCCTAAGGAAGTTAAGAAACACATATTCATCCTCGGCCTCCTATGAGGATTCCCAGTATACTTTTCCGCCTAGCCATCAGGATAAACAAGATCCACTTTCTAGTAGTGGTAGAAACACATACCTTAAAGCCCAATTTTAAACGGGATGGTATTCCTCCTCAAACTCAAAGGATGATAAAGATAGGAGTGAACAACCAAATAACAGGAAAACACATAGTCATAAAATAGAGGAAATATACTCTCAGGAAGCAATGGTTTCCACCTATTAAACAGGACCCACAAGGGAAGAATAAGGAGAGGAATATTATATCCCTTGTCAAGATATATAACAGGAGTAAAGTTAGAGGAAGAACTAGAGGGGCCAAGTCTAAAAGATCAATAAACTAGCCTTTTGGAATATTAAGGGGGGCTAGACTCCCCTTAAAACAGAGAGAAGTTAAAAAATATACAGCAGAGAATAACATGGCTATGATGGGCCTTGTGGAAGTAAAAGTTAGACAACAAAACTTTAAGAAATTTAGCAATAAGGTATTTAGAGGATGAGAGGTCATCCATAACATTCTTTCAAATTATGTAGTTAGAATTTGGATTGGTTGGAACCCTAACTTATAGAGTGGTCAGGCATTACATAATGAGGAATTACGTGTAGGATCACAACAAACAACCCTAACCAGGATGTATTTATTCTCATTGTGATTTACGGCTTCAATGAAAGAAGCAAGAGGAGAGAACTCTAACAGAACCTGAGATATCAAAACAATCTATATGGTCAGCAACCCTAGTTAATAATAGGTCATTTTAATGTAATCCTAGACAATAAGGGTAAGAAAGAAAATACGAGAGTAGATAGAAATGCTATAATAGAAAATGGCAATGAAACTTACTTTTGGAAAAATCCTTGGCATCCTTGGGAGATTTTGAATCAGGTTGTTCCTGAAAAGAGAAGGAAGCTCAATATTGGCCAGTTTGCGAAAGTAAGTCAGGTGGAGAATGGTAATCAAAGGAGGTTCCCCTAGGAAGAGGATGGGATCAACAACTGATCAATTTCTACCAAGTTTGCAGGACAATCAAGCCAATTTCGGCTGAAACAAGTAGAAATGGCTGCTAGACATAACATTTTAAGTTGTAAGTGCAGCTACAGTCCATCAAATTGCTATCCTTGTGGTAAATTGGTATAAAATTGTCTGGTGTAGACATAATCTTCTTAGATTTGCAATCATCTGTTGGTTGGCATGCTGGAAGAGGATGTTTACACAAGACAAACTACTTGATTGGGGTCTTATCTCTAACATTTGTGTTCTTTGTAACAGGGATGCAAAAACTCAAGACCATCAATTCTTCCAATGCAACTATTACTCAGTGATATGGAGAGGCATACTGAAGCAGCTAAAGGCAAGAAATTGGGCCAAGTCATGGCAAAAAAATCATGGATTGGCTCACAAATACATATGGGAGGAACTTGTCTTCAAAATTTCACAAGGACTTGCTCTAATTTGGACTATATGCATCAGTATATGGAATATAGAGAGAGAGAAAGGTGTTAGAGATACAATAAGGAATGATATGACTTATATGACAATTGATGAGTATATGGTTAGCGATATATCACAGTAGAGGCAGTTGATTAATGTAACCAATGTCATGTAGAGGACATTAGATTTAAGTGAGAATTTTAAGTATTTAGGACGGAATCGCGGTTGAGATAATATGCTATTTTTGAAAGAGATTACAAAAAAAAAGATATTTTTGAAAGAAACGTATTCTAAGATGCATATTATGCATTAGGCAGTATGAGACACAAAAAGAGAGTAGCAACTGCCATCTAAAGAACTTTTAGTTGGTCTAACTGGCTGATCGGATGGAGGGAAGGACTTTTGTTTAACTTACAGACTTACCGCTAGAATGTCAAGAGGCTTGCTCAGGACGGGAAAGGAATGCCTTAAAGAAAACTCCCACTTAATGACCTGCATCGTCTATTCTCTTCTCTGGCTCGACCACTTGTGTACGTAAAGTATACGTGTACGTGGCCGATGAATGGGACCTACGCGGGAAAGAGACTCCCTGGTAACTAGGGGGGGATTCCTAAAATGTAATGTCTCTTTTCTTACTTCGGAAGGTAATGAATGTAACCAAGCAAGTAGGCAAAAAGCTCTTCTGGAACAC
>AP025065.1:664047-698157 GCA_036186865.1 Eustoma russellianum
CTAGTTTGCAGAAACTTGATGTTAAGTAAACTCCAAAGAGAACTTTCAAATGCTATTGCCTTAGCTTATCAATTGAAATTAAACTCTATGGTTAGCAACTGCCATCTAAAGAACTTTTAGTTGGTCTAACTGGCTGATCGGATGGAGGGAAGGACTTTTGTTTAACTTACAGACTTACCGCTAGAATGTCAAGAGGCTTGCTCAGGACGGGAAAGGAATGCCTTAAAGAAAACTCTCACTTAATGACCTGCATCGTCTATTCCCTTCACTGGCTCGACCACTTGTGTACGTAAAGTATACGTGTACGTGGCCAATGAATGGGACCTACGCGGGAAAGAGATTCCCTGGTAACCAGGGGGATTCCTACGACCCAATAAATAAATTAATAAATAAAGCGTAAGAAAAATGATTGACCCATATAGACTTTGCATAATAGGAAAAAAAAAAACTTCAGTGTTGTATTAGCTAGCATGCAAGGCATAGCAAAACCTGATTGAACATTTCAGTCCGTCGGACATGGGAATGGTAAACCAGCAACCAATCCCATAAAGACACATGCAAAACAATGACCATTACACAGCATACCTCCAGCAGATAATTACGTCCTTGAGATGGATCTCCTCCCTGAGGAATCATAAACACCTCAAAATTAATATGACAAGAATAGCGGTAGCAAAAAGACGCACCAGAAGATTTCAAAGACCTAAAGGACAACAATTATGACTGGATAAATAGATAAACAAACAAATTGGACATGTATCCAAATCAGCAAAGGGTTCTCACCCGTGCTACCAATACATAGGACAAAAATCGAAAATTATAAAATGTATCAGCTTAAGCTCACATCTCATGAAGTGAGCTACAATTGTATCCAGAATTCAACGCCAACACCAGGGGGGCAAATAAGAATCTCAAAACTGCACATGCTAAAGTAAACCGAGAAATGGTGCAGCTAAAATACAGGAAAAACAATGAACAAAAAACTACAAATCTCAAAGCACGTAATCATTTGGCAAGTTCAATAAAGTGTATGCCATGTTACAACCACAAAAGTAAACAATCCAGCAACAAAGGCCATCAACATGACTGGAGTTTTAATTGGTTTCAGCCATCAGAAACTAGATTTTTCTCCATTCGCATATCATCTGATATCCTTCTCTTGGTAACTAATCTTCATACTGAGCCACAAAGTTACCTCATTCCGAGAAATGATGCTATTCTATTCTCTGTAACTTCTGCTGCATTTAACTTTAAAAATCCAAAAAGAAATCTTCAAGCCATCTTTAACTCTATCAAAGTTTAATTATGCCGACAAGGGAATGTAAGTGTTCCAATAATTAACTCACTTCGTTATACAAACTGCTTTTGGAAGCACAACACCCAATTGACGTTTCGAACATAAAGGGATTCTTTTGAAGCAGAATAATTGCTTAAATAACTAAACCCACAAGGCAACATGAGTGTTTAATTGATCAACATAAGTTTGTACCGAACAAAACGCTTATTTTGAAGCCCGTTTCACACTTGCCAAGTGATAATAAATGCGTTAAATGAAGACAGCAAGCAATACTTACGGAAAAGAGTTTGAGCAGAGGGCAGAGAAATGACAATAAACTTGCCGATGAGCTACCGCTGACTTGAAGATTAGCATCACTGTTATCACTAGCCTCATTTTTCGAAGAAGAAGCTTCATTGATAGTTTCTTGAGAAAAATCCAGGGACTCATTTTCCCCAGGCATAGACTTTAGCAAAAGGCGCCTTTTCCCGCTATGTAAAGAAACTAATATCCTCTTGCAGTTCTGTGGAACAGCACGGGAGGAAGATTTCAGGCATGGGTTTGGAGTGGAAAATGGTATCTGAAACTTTGAGGAGTGAACTTCAAATCCATGGTGGAAAGAAGATTGATGAGGTGGGCTGTGAGCACAAGGCCATGGCATCATCTTGGTGGATGATTCCTTGTTTTTGAAGGGTAAACCTTTTGGGGTGTACTATTAGCTCCTTTTGCCCAAAATTGTTTCGGTGACGCGGGGAGCACGTGTTTTGTACGCGGCCAATCAAGATCAGTCATGTGGTAAAACGTTGAAGGCAAAAAAAATTAAAATTTAAAGGCAACGAACCATGAATTGAAGCGTCCAATATGCGCTCCCCTGCGTCAGCGAAACACTTTCCCCTTTTGCCTGGGGCAACACAACATAAATGTACTATTATTCAGGAGATGAGACAATCGGATAGCCTTCATCGGTGGCGATATCTATTTCGAGAAGTATCGTATGGCGTGTGGTATAATTAGAACTGGAAGAGACACAATGACAATGTGCCGAACATCCCTCATGCATCTTTTGCGAAATTAATGGTGCAACGGGTGGATATTTTGTTAAAATATCATCTAATGAATGTAGATAATGTACGTACATAACAGTAAAAAGTAGCCTTCGTTAGCTTCTTATCATGTGATGTACAGGTCCTTTGCTTGAGTTTATGTATATATATATCGATCCCTTGTCTAAAAAAAATGTACTATTACTGTTGTTCAAACTTGTTACTTTATTTGAAAAGCTTTCTTAAGCTTTGGGGTGTGTTATATTGTATTATTACTGTTTTTAAAAACTTGTTAGTTTATTTGAAAAGTTTTTTAAAAGTCTAATAACTCATTAAAAAAAATGGATATAACATGTCTTTGTGTCATCATATTTAGACTATGTCACGTATTCTTTCAACGGCTTTACTCACTCTCAATTGCGTCATGGTTATAATAAATAATTAAATAACCACTCGCAATTGCGTCATAATTATAAGAAAGAACTTTCGTATTATTATACAAGTTCGCTTAAATGGGAAGTCTTGAGTACAATAAAGGTAATAATAATATTAGATGTAGAGGCGTTCTTTAAAAAAAAAGGTTCTAATATTTGATTATGATGATGTAACTTAAATTAACAAAATATATAATATAAAGTATTTAATCCAGTACTCAGTCTAATCATTATAACGTGCTTTTTGATACAATAAAATTAGTTGTTATAAATAATATCATTATTTTATACAAAAGTTTTTGTCATGTGGTGAAAAAGTGGTAGGAAAACATGAATAATTGAAGTGAAAAAAATATGTGGGGGAAAAAACACAACCGTTGGCATTGATGAAAACCAAGTGTATTGTACTTTGTAAAACCTCCTCTTTCAAACTTATTCATTAACATTTCAATTGTTATACTATTGAAATGATAATTAAAACATTTATAATGCATTATTTTTATCAAAATCTGCTTTTAGAGCCCACTTTGGTGTGACGGATGAATGGGTTTTGCTGTTTGAGATAATACCCATAATCAACCATCCTGATTTTGGAGATGAGTCAGCAGAAAGAATTTGCTTAGAGAAGAAGATCAAGTGCCAAAATGAGAGATAAAAGCTGGATCAGGCCAAGGAAATACTATATAAAGGGGGTTTTTATGAGGGAACCATGATTGATGGAGAGTATGCAGAAATGGAAGTCCAGTAGGCAAATAGTTTGATCAGGAACATGCTGTTAGAGAACAATCAAGATGTGGTCTACAGTGAGTCGGAAAAGAAAGTAACGTCTCGATCAAGTGTCTCTAACACATGGATATGGTTGCGTACATCCGACCCCATACTCCGCCATAGACTGAAGCCTCTAAAACAATAGGATAACGTTGTTGTTGTGTCTCGATCAGGTGATGAATGTGTTGTGGCATTGACTAATCAATGGTTGATAACTTATGGGGAACCAGAGTGGAGGAAATTAACAGAGGAATGCTTTTCTATGATGAATCTCTTCTCTGATGAGACACGAAATGGCTTTCTACACACTTTAAGCTGGCTGAATCAATGGGCTTGTTCTCGTAATTTTGGCCTTGACACTCGTATTCCTTGGGATGAGCATGTTAAAATACGGAAATAAAATCAGGAAATTAATGTAATTGATTAGCATGATTGATTCTATACTTAAAGTGATTGATCCCAAATCCCTGGATTATAGCACTAATGTACTCCCCTTTGTACTACATATACAGGCCGTGAGCCTCATATCTGAGTAAGAAAGAAACTGTTTTCTTCAATCCTAATATGGTATCAGATCTATTATTTCGGTCCATAAGTGGGGAAATACAAACGCTCATCACCTACCGGGAAAAAACCAAAAACGACCCATACATGCTACCTTTCTCAATGGCCGACCAAACGCCCCAGTCTGGCACATCCCAGTCTGAGGGGGCAACCAACCCTTTGCCAGAATCCATGAATCTGTCCCAAGTATTAGAACTCCTGCAGAAATGGGCACCAAAACAACACCCAGCAGAAGGTTCGTCTAATACACAACTCAATTTAGCCAACAAGTTTAATGACCACAACTATGGAATTTGGGCAAGGAAAATGAACCTTGCTATCGATGGGAGGGAAGACTCATACACATCACTGCCCCTCCTCCCCAGAAAACTGACCCACTTTATGAACAGTGGAGGCAGTCAGACTCCACTGTTCTAACATGGATACTAGAAAACATTGAACCTGATTTAGTCAATCAGTATATTGACTATCCAACATCGTGGGATCTGTGGAAGGGGATTGAATCCACCTACAGCAGCGGCAGAGACCCACTACAAATCTACGATCTCACTGTCAAATCCAATAGCCTAAAACAAGGAACACAGCCGTTGGAGAGAATTTATAGCCAATTACAGTCGGTCTGGAAGGAAATTGACAGGAGACTGCCAAATCCGATGCACTGCCCAAAAGATATAACTGTATACAACCAAATCCAACAGCAAAACAGGCTTTATCAGTTTTTGCAAGCAATTAGCGTCGTATATGATGCAGAAAAAAGAGATCTTTTGAAAACAGATCCACTACCAACAGTGGAGGAGGCTTATGCGCAAATCCGACGGGAAGCACAGAGGAGAGACATAATGAAGAACAGTGAAGAGCCATCACCGGAGAGTCACCCCTCAGGCATCGACAGCGGACTATTTTTACAGTCCAACAAGCCAACAAACGGGAAAAAGGAGCATCAAGGGCGACAGGACCGTGGACGGTCAGACTCCGGGAAATTCATCCCATCAGCGTTATCATCCCGCCAACAGGACGAGAAAACCCACCTCAGGTGCACTCACTGCGGTGGCAGCCGCCACACCGCCGAAGGATGCTTCCACCTTATTGGTTACCCAGAGTGGTGGCCAGATGCCAGAAAAAGGGGCAAGAAGGGAAGCATGGCAGCGGACAACGCAGCAACCTCAGACGCATGAGTAGAGCAGGAGGGTTTTGGAGGAATAGTTCACAGCGGCGCAGAAGAGAAGAAGGAGGTTCTGGAACTCGATGGAAATACAGGTATAGGGCTTGAGGCAAATTTAACCCCAAGCCCCTTAAACTCTCATTTTAAAAGGGGTAAAGAAGGATATATTGGGTTATTTAAACCGCATGTGGAAATAAATCCCATGCCCACCGGTTTATTGTCCAGAACCAGCAAACCGGATCTGTCCCGGTTCAATGCTGTTTTTGACTCAAAATCCCATTTTACACCGGTTAGACAAAATTCAGGGTGGCTATTTGACTGCGGCGCCACCGATACAATGTCATATGATATCCAGGACTTTCAGCAACTTGAACATCCCACAAAAAAATTTATTCAAACTGCTAATGGCGGGTATTCCTTTGTATCCGGAACGGGCAGTATCCACCTGTCTTCCTCAATAAAACTTAAAAATTGTCTTTATGTCCCCACATTATCCCACAAATTACTGTCCATTAGTCACCTCACCAAAGAATTAAATTGTATTTTCCTAATCCACCCGACTTTTTGTCTTCTGCAGGACATTCGGACGGGGAAGATAATTGGGTGTGGTTCTGAACGTGGGGGCTCTATTTCGTCGACGAAGTGGACCAACACGGTACGGCAGCGCTCTCTCATGGGACGGTTGACAGGCAAGCCTGGTTGTGGCATCGCTGACTTGGACATCCATCTCTGGGGTATTTACAAAGACTATTTCCGTATATTTTTAATCAATATACCAGTTTACCTTGTGATATCTGTATTCTGGCCAAAAGCCACAAACAATCATATCCTCTTAATACTACTAGAACCACAACCCCGTTTTCACTGGTTCATTCTGATGTCTGGGGTCCTTCTCCAGTTTCAAGTCAAAATGGTTTCTCATATTCTTTGTTATTTGTCGATGACTGTACACGCATGACCTAGGTTTATTTTCTGAAGCACAAAACGGAAGTCTTTGATAAATTTGTTATATTTTACCATATGATTGCCACACAATATCAAAAACAAATTCAGGTCCTCCGTACAAATAATGGTCGAGAATATGTAAATAAACAGATCCATGAGTTCTTCCTTCAACAAGGACTCATACACCAAACCACGTGTCCAGACACCCCTCAACAAAATGGGGTAGCTGAACGAAAAAACCGGACCCTTCTTGAAATAACTCGATCATTGCTTCTTGAGTCAAATGTTCATGCTCATTACTGGCCCCGAAGCCATTGCCTCTGCAGTCTATCTTGCCAATCGATTACCCACCAGAATTCTCCAGTACCAAACTCCGTTAGATTCACTTGCAAAACATCATTCGGTCCCACTACACCTCACACTAACACCTCGAATATTCAGGTGTACTGTATATGTCCATATTCTAAAATCTCAGAGGTCTAAGTTAGAACCCTGTGCTATTAAATGTGTGTTTGTCGGATATGGGGTAAATCAAAAGGGGTGTCGCTACTACAATCCTCAGACCCATCGCTTATATACCACCATGGACTGTGACTTCCTAGAGACCGAATATTACTTTCAAACCACTCCTCGTTCTCAGGGGGAGGTAAGTCAGCCGGATTCACTCGAATGGCTACACGAGCCAGTCTTGCCAGAAATTGTCCCGACAGAGAGAGTAGGCCAAGACACCGGACCGATTTCTGAAGACAAAATAGAGCTCAGCACGGAGAATCAAGACCAGTTATCAACCTCGGTGGAATGTCCTCCGGTACCCCAGGTAAATGAGTTATCCTAATCGCCTACTAAATCTATTGAGTCAGCTTCTTCTATACCCTCTGTTAACCTACCTAACCAAACTGTTGAGACTCCTGGAGACAGGTATGTACTTCCCCCACGAAAGAACAGAGGAGTACCCCCGGCCAGATATGAACCTGAATATACGCATAGGGCTTCGCGATATCCGATCAGGAATCTAGCAAGGGGGAGCCATCTGTCTGAAACAGCTGTGGCATATCAGACATCACTCTACACTGTACCGATTTGGAAGACAGTAGAAGAAGCACATAAACAACCATAATGGAGAAACGCTATGCAGGTTGAGATGGATGCACTTGTGCGAAACAAAACATGGGAAAAGTGCACGGTGGGACCAAGAATAAAACCAGTAGGCTGCAGATGGGTCTTCACAATAAAGCACCAAGCGGATGGAACAATAAAAAGATACAAGGCTAGATTGGTGGCGAAAGGCTATACTCAGACCTATGGTGTAGACTATTCGGAGACATTTTCACCAGTAGCAAAAATAGACACCATCAGGGTTTTGTTTTCAGTCGCAGTCAACCTTGAATGACCTCTGTACCAATTGGATGTTAAGAACGCGTTTCTACATGGAGACTTAAAAGAAGAGGTGTATATGGAACCTCCACCAGGTTTTACCGCTACATTCCGAGACGGAGAGGTATGTCGATTGCGGAAAGCTTTATACGGCCTAAAACAGTCACCGCAAGCATGGTTCGGAAGAATTACTGTAGCAATGAAGAAAAATGGGTATCGTCAGAGCAATGCTGATCACACAATGTTCTTGAAAACAAAACAAGGGCGTGTTACTTGTTTAGTTATATATGTTGATGATATGATTATCACTGGAAATGACGATGAAGAAATTGCAGTTATTAAGCTGCAGTTGTCTCAAGAGTTTGAAATGAAGGATTTGGGGACACTAAAATATTTCTTTGGGATAGAAGTTCTAAGGTCCAAATCCGGGATATACATTTCACAGAAGAAATATATTCTTGACCTTCTTGCAGAGACAAGACTTGTGGACTGTAAACCAGCTGAAACACCAATGATGATGAATCACGGTCTACAAATTGTCAGAGGGACAGAACCAGCAGACAAGGCACGATATCAGCAGTTAGTGGGAAAATTAATATACTTGTCACATACAAGGCCTGATATAGCATATTCTGTCAGAGTGATAAGCCAGTTCATGCACCAGCCACAGAAGCAGCATATGGAGGCAGCAATAAGGATAGTTCGGTATCTAAAAGGATCCCCTGGGAGAGGGATAGTCTTCCGGAAACATGGTCATCTTGAAATACAAGCATACACATATGCTGATTGGGCTGGGAATCCAAATGATAGAAGGTCGACATCTGGATACTTCACTTTAGTCAGAGGTAATCTGGTAACTTGGAAAAGAAAAAAAAACAAAAGGTGGTAGCTTTATCGAGTGCGGAAGCTGAGTTCAGAGGGATTGCTAGAGGATTGGCTGAGGTATTATGGACAAGGAAGATATTGACCGAAATACAGCATCCGCCAAACAGGGTTCCAGAATTGATATGTGACAATAAAGTTGTGTTAGTGTATGTGCCCTAGGCCATGATTTGGATATTTATGTTATGCATTTATTATTAATAAAAGAGGTTTTATTATCATTATTGTTGGTTAGTATGTTACACAATTTTGATATATGTCCCTGATTCATTATTGTTATAGAGATAAAATAATTTATAATCAGTATGAGTATTGATTTGATAATCATGAGATGATTATGTGTATGGTGATACGAATCAATCTCATAGATACTTGTTAGAGAACAGTGTATTGGATAGACCCATCATGAGATTACTACATGGATTAGCGTCATAAGTAAATCTCATGATAGTCATGTTTTAATCCTTTGACTTGAGATTGTCATAGTTTCCAACATAAGGACTATTATATTTTGACATGATCAAACGTTATCCGTAACTGGATAATAATAAAGGTCATGATTGAATGTGATAGAAATTATGTAGAGGATATTGAACAATCAAGATAGAATTTGTCCCTCTCTTTTGAGAGAGATATCTTTGGGCCCCTCGATTAGTGAGACTGTGAAATGCATGGCCGTGCTCAAATGAATTGATAGTGTGATCAATATCATTTGTTTTATCAGTCTACTTAGAGATCGAGTAATCATATGTTTGAACTATATAAGTATGACGCTGATCATGACTTATGTTCAAACTAGATATCGTGTGACAAAGGGATTAGTGCATGTACAATTATTAGGCTAGTTGGACTTTACTCGTATTAATTGGGTAGTTGTAATGCCTTGCTAGAGGCCAATTACGACTTGTTGGTTTAATAGAGATTTAATCAACTGCCAATTAATATGGACCTATCGGGTCACACACAAGAATGCGTAAGGCTGATATTAATAATATTAATATTGGATATTAATTATTATTATTATTATCGTTTTAATATTAATAATATTAATATTGGATATTAATTATTATTATTATTATTTTCGGTTTTTTGGTGATTATATATACATGTGTATTATCGGATAATAACAAGAGAATCCATATCTGATATGGATTTTGAATATCCTGATAGAATCCGTATCTGATATGGATTTTGATTGGCATCCACTAATCCGATTAGGACTCGGATTCTGATGTCTACGTATGTGCATATATACTTGTGTATCTCGTATACACAAGACACACGAAAAATACACAGAGTCATAAGAAAACCCTAGAGCCGTTTTTGTGAAAAACGAGTTCTTCAGCCGCGCCGTTTGAAGAGCTAGCACTCCGGGCGGAAGCGTTCGTGTGGATACCGACAGAGGGTGTTCGTGATTTCGCACCTCTTCCATCTGCAGATTTCGAATCTACGGAGGTACTTTTTGATTTCTTTTGTCGAATTAAACGAACAACATGGATCCTTGGTAGGAAATCAGAGATCAAGTTTTGTTTTCCGCTGCGCGTTTTTGCAGTGATCTCGGTTGATTTCCTAACAAGCTGCTATACAGATATCGGAGAATCCTGTACAACATGATCGCACAAAACATGTGGAAGTGGATCGCCACTTTATAAAGGAGAAGCTTGACGAAAAGATAGTTTGCCTACCATTTGTGAGATCAGAAGAGCAGCTTGCTGATATCCTTACCGAAGTTGTTTCGGCTGGAAGATTTCTCGAGATTCTGAGCAAGTTAAGCGTTGAAGATCTCACGACTTAACTTGAGGGGGAGTGTTAAAATATGGAAATAAAATCAGGAAATTAATGTAATTGATTAGCATGATTGATTCCATAGTTAAAGTGATTGATCCCAAATCCCTGGATTATATCACTAATGTACCCTTTGGAGCCTCCTGTCTGAGTAAGAAAGAAACTGTTTTCTTCAATCCTAATAGAGCAGTTTCTTGTTGAATCTTTATCTGATTCCACTCTTTATATGGCTTACTATACTGTATGTCATTTGCTACAGGGAGGAGATATGTATGGGAAAGATACGTCTTCAGTGAAACCAGAGCAACTGAGTGATGAGGTTTGGGATTTCTAATTCTATGGCGATCCATTTCCAGGATCTTCGGAAATAACATCACGTCGTTTGAATCAGATGAAGACAGAGTTTGAGTACTGGTGTCCTCTTGATCTGAGGTTTTCTGGGAAGGATCTTATACAGAAACATCTGACTTTCTGCGCTTGCAACCACACAGCACTTTTACTGAAGAAGCAGTGGCCTTGAGGTTTCAGATGCAATGGGTACCTGATGCTCAACTCAGAGAAGGTGTCCAAATCAACCGGAAATTTCAGGACTCTTCGAGAAGCAATTCAGGGGTATTGTGTCGATGCTACTAGATTCTCTCTTGCTGATGCAGGTGATGAAATGGATGATGCAAAAATTGTCTTTGAAACTGCCAGTGCTGCAATATTACTCCTTACAAGGGAGATATCCTTGTAAGACGTATTTTCTGCCTGTTATTATATCATTTATGCAGGTACATATAGAACTGGAGGTCTCACTGGAAGCAGACTCTCTATCCCTTAGACATAAATATTGTCTGCTTACCACTTACCCACAGACCCTAATGATAGCTTTTGCTGTCGTTGAGATATACTGGGTACGGATGATGATGATGATGACGGCCAGGGAGATATGGTGGATGGAGGAGGTTCTGTCTTCAGAGTCCTCTTTGAGAGCCGGGCCTCCTTTGACTTTTGCAGATGAAGTATTTGCTAACGCAATAAATTTTGCTGTATATGTCAGAGAAGAACTACAGCGAATATGTGTTTAGGGAAGCTTTGAAAGTTGGCTTCTATGATCTTCAGGCAATGAGGGATGAATACAGGCTCTCTGGTGGCTCAGGAGGAATGAATCGTGATTTACTTCGGCAATTTATGGATGTCTTAACGAGGTTAATTACTCCAATTTGCCACACTATGCTTGTTACGCTCCGCACCCTCCGTAGAGTAAGTTAAGGATAAAAGAGGATTAAATGGGATTGATGATCATAAATATTAATGAATAAAGAATTAAGTAATAGAATTAATTGGAATTAATTGAGAGGATTAAATTTTAGAATTAATTTCTATTTAATTAAGAATTGAATAATAGAAATTATCCTTTAAGATAAATAAGAAAATAGGATATAATTTAGAAACTCCAAACTTTCCCCTTTCCATATAAAAACTGACTGAACGTCAGTTTCTCCATTTTTCCTCACAGAAGTCGACGCCAGCCTTCCCTCTCCCTATAGGCGCCACCCTTGGAAACCCTAGGCGAAGAACTTTCAAGATTTGCAATCCGTTCTCCCTCCGTTCTTCAATTCTTCTTCGAGTTATCCAAGGCAAGTAACTTTCTTATAAGTTCTTACGTTTTTGCGAAAGAAAAAGGGCCTATTTTGGTATCAATTTGGATCACCATGCAGTAATTTCTTCATGTGAATCTATTTGTGCGATCTATGTGTTTTGGTTTGAGATTTGGCCATTATATGTTGAAATCTTGTTTGATGTTCGTTGATTACGTGAGATCATGTAAATCCCCATCCCTTGACCCCCACTTTATGGATAATGGCGGTTGAAGGGAGGGAGGAGTGGAAAGATTAGGTTTTGGTTTTATTTGATGAAGGATTCGAATTTTAGGATTGAATCGTTGACGTGCGTATGAAGGATCTTGTTGAGGGAATTAAGAAGGGATTGAGAGGGAAGATTAGGCTTAGATTGAGGGGAAGAAAGTTGGAAAATGATTGGGTTATAGATCTGCAGTTTCTACAGAAATCGCAGGATGAAGATTCTGAGAAATTATGACGTCGATCGATCGACGTATAGCAAGTGAGAGATCGACGTGCATCAGATGCATGTCGATCGATCGACGTGGAAGGAGTGAGAGATCGACGTGCCTCAGATGCACGTCGATCGATCGACGTAGTTCAGGGTGAGGGTATGACGTGTAGTAAGTGAGGGTATGACGTGAGGGTATGACGTGTAGTGAGTGAGGGTATGACGTGAGGGTATGACGTGTAGTGAGTGAGGGTATGACGTGAGGGTATGACGTGTAGTAAGTGAGGGTATGACGTGAGGGTATGACATGTAGTAAGTGAGGGTATGACGTGAGGGTATGATGTGAGGATATGACGTGAGGGTATGACGTAGGTTGAGTGAGAGATCGACGTGCCTCAGATGGACATCGATCGATCGACGTCAGGGTATGATGTACGTCGATCGATCGACGTCGGGGTATGACGTCAACCAGTTTTGTGGGAAAGTAAGGGAAGAAAGAGGGAAGTTAGGGGATCCTTTGGGTGACCTTAGGGACTTCTTAGGACCTGATTATGACTAGTCTAAGTCTTGGGAACATGACTTAAGATGGTGAATCAAGGTTGAAGAATTTGAAGGGTATTCGAATCGGAGTTCAACGTGGATGACCTAGGAGGGTTAGGAAATGAACGTATGAGGTGTTATAGTGTTCTTCGAAAGAAAGATAGGAGTACTCGCATGAGTGTGTGAAGTTTAGTAGCAAGACTAAGTGTTGATGACCTAGTTGAAGCATAAACTTTGATGTGTAAGCTAGAGAAGTCTTGTGTGTTACTTGTACTTGCGCCTGTGAACATGAACTGCATATGTGAATGAGATATGTGATTGAAACGAGGAGTCTGGCATCATGGCACTTGCATTTGCATATTGATTTGAAAAGAGAGGTGCTTCGGCACAGATTTGGGAAGGTGACCTGCAATGTTAACCGGGATGGAAATTTAAGCCGGGGTGCATTGCCGGGCACAAAAGACTGTAACGTAAACCGGGATGGAAATATAAGCCGGGGCGCGTTACAGGGTATAAAGTTGTCTGTAATGCCAATCGGGATGGAAATATAAGCCGAGGTGCATTATAGGGTATAAAGTTGGCTGTAACGTAAACCGGGATGGAAATATAAGCCGGGACGCGTTACAGGGTATAAAGTTATGTGATGTGACCGGACATTATGTCATGCATTGCACTGTTTTAAAAGAGAAAGTGTTCATGCATATGAGAATGTGTAGTGTAGTGCATATTTTGACATGCATCACGAGAGTCAATGTGGTATGAATGTGGGTGGTATCTGATTGCCAACGAATTGTTAATTGTGTGCAAATTGCTGTACTTGCTTTATTACGTAATTCATTTATATATTTGGAAGCTTTCCAAGACATGTGCCCCACAATTCCCTTGAAGTATATGTATTACTCATGTCTTGCCATGTGTTGATCCCGTATGTCTTATAAGCGGGTTACTTGCTAGCGTTTTTCGCTAAGGGTACTACCTTTGTGATTGCAGATGAGCCTAGCTACGACATGATATTCATAGAAGACGATGGCGAGTGGGCTGAATGGGATATATAGAGACATATTGGGAGCTAGATGACACAGTTGTTATTTATTTCAATTCTTTCATACACTTAAGGATTCGTTCGTTATTACTGTGACTACCCTTAGATGTTATTATCATTTGATGTATTGAGTTGATGGTGGAGATTTATTAGATACATGTTTCCGCACTTATTTCTCTTACGTCAGTGATGATGTGTATTCGAGAGATGAGACGTCTTGTAGTCTTCTCTGTAAGCTACGACGGGTGCACCGGTTCGGATTCCGCTGTCCGGGTCGGGGCGCTACAATGCTGAATATGTTTGGAGGGAGATTTTGAAGAAGGATGGCTTTTTCATAAGAGCTGGGTGGCCAGAAGCTTATGTGCCTGATTTAACTTTGAAGAAAGCAAATAGATATCTTCAAGATATCATAGTCTCAACAAGGAAGCTTTTGCATGAGCAGGCATCAAATAGTAAGACAAAGTCAAACTCTGGCCTGATATTTGTGAACGAGCACTATGATGCATGGAAGAAAGAGTGCCTGATCATACTCCAGAACAAATATAATCGTGCTATCTCCACCTTTGCTCCAGACCAGGAAATACATTTTGAATTGCAGAAGAGTGCCTTTTGACAAGGAGGCAATTTCGAGAAATTACAAAAACAATGCATGCCTTTCTTGCGGGTCAAGAAGGATGGGGTCAAGGCTGTCGTAGTGCAAGCTCTGGATCTAAAGTTGCCATTTTGGTGAGTTTGAGGTTCTTCAGACAAAGACTTTTATCAAAATGCAGTTAGGTCTAGAAAGGTTGGAGATTTTGTCTGCAGTAGATCCTGGTGCTGTTGAGAGAGCTGGCTCTCACCCTTCTCTTCTGAAGCAGAATCCATCATCCCCAGGAAGTCCAACAGCCATCTTTATGACTGAGTGATGTGATTTAATGAATTTCCTGATCCTGCTTGTATTAAAATATTGTCTTTCCCTTGTATTCAAAACTTTCCTTTTTGGTCATTGCGTCTGAAATGTGCTCATTTACATGGATATATTAATGGCTCTTATACGTTCTTATGTCATGACATATGGATGGATGGGCTAAAACTGCATGCTTTTTCTGGGAAGGAAACTTATTTAGGTCAAACATTTTATGCCTAGAGGTTGTTGATAACTGGACTGTTGCCCTTGTTCTTGCACTTCAAGGCAGTTGCAGAGCATCTTATTGCATAACACAATTCGAATTGGTTATCATATGATTATCATAAGGGCTCCTAGTTGAAGATTAGGTTTTCTTCTTCTTTTTAAATTTTTTTGGAAAATTTTGTAATTGAGATGGTAATGTTTTTCAGATGATCTACTATTTCTGCTTATTTAGTGCTGATATGTTCAAATGGTCCCCCCCCCTCTTTTTCTTTAGTGTATTTAAGGGGCTTCCTCTTGGAAGTGTTTTTCATTATTAGTATCACGATATCAAACTTGTGTTGGTTATTTGTAATTGAACTTTGTGTGGTTAAACATGTGTTAACTTTGAGGAATCAAATGATTCTTTTAGAATGGTTTGTGTTTTTCTTCTTCCTGGACTAACATTTTGGTGGAGTTTTCTGGAGCTTATATTCCCATGATCGGCATAATATGCAATGTGGTCTTGTTTGTGATTCAAGAGGAAGCCCGTTAATAGATGACTGTTCTTCATCAGAAATACTTTGCCTTTTTTTTCTGTGGCTCATTTCCTGTCTTAAGTCCGCAGGAAATTTTCTTTCCTGTAGCTTTTACCCTCGGCAAGTGTTTCTGGTTATTCCCCTGTTTATCCTCTTTAACTACACTTCTCAGTTGGGTGGATACGAATATGGTGAGTGATTGGAGTTTTATCAGTTTGTGCTGGATTTGGTTCTTAATGTTTCAAGCAATTGGGAGCAGGAGATTGAATCTTCTGAGAACCACTAGCTGATCTGCTTGATGGATTTGGTTACTGTTTGGATTGGGATGTTTTGGGTATCCCAGGTTACTTTTGGATGGAAGTTACCACCTTAGCTTTTTTGTCTTGTAACTATACATGTAGCACCAGCAGAGTTCTTTCTATTTCCTCTGCTGTGTTTGAACCCAGGCTGGCTCAGTTGGGTGGTTCCCAGTTTCCTTGTCGTAATTTTAGGTTGGGGTATATTTTGGGCACTAGTATAAAGTTAGCCTATGTTAGATTAAGATGGTGCCATTGTACTCCAAGTCAGTCAAACTTGCTGTTGCTAACAAGTAACCTCTTTCGACTTAACTTGGCTTATCAATGAAATTTGACTTTAAAAAAAAAAAAAAAAAACTGTCTGTCTTCAGCGTCAACTGAAACAGGGAATGTCTATTTGCAGCCGTTCCATCTTAGAAATGAGATTGCAGATGCAGTAGGGCAAAAGTCAACAAAGGGATTGGTATTAGGGTAGAACAGACTTTAAGAAAACATTGTCATGCTGTATTTGGTCTGAATTATATTTCGCTCAAATGGTTTCTAAGGAGTGACACGTTACTGCATTGTGTTGGATTCAGAATTAAGGATGCATTTTATGATTCACGGATAATTAGCAAGATCAACCGTGTACATTTTATTCGTTAAGAAACTGTTAATAATAGTTGCTTTAATGCATCAATTCAATTGTAGAATAGTTTCATCATGCAAAATAATTCTTTCTTTACATTCTTCTCTGGAGAAAAAAGTTGGTCAGAGAGTACACTGCAGAAGGGAAGGACATAAGAGAACATGAGGAGACATGGAGGAGTACCTGAGCATGCACATGATGCAAGCGTTTGTTAGTGCATTTGGATAGAAAGGAAGTAGGTGTGAAATTTCTTCGAACAGAAAACTGGCAAAGTCTAAATTCCATAGACCATCATTTTTCAACTTTGTTTTCAATAAAACAAGCATTTTTTTTTTTCTCTGTCTTTTTCTTGTTTGGAAACAGAGATATTTTTGGTTGTGAGGTGAGGGGTGTCAACGGTCAGGATTCATTCCTTGGATAAGGGAGAAGAAAATATAAGTTGCAAATAGGTTGGGTTTATTTTTTGTGCGCCCCTACCCCTTGGGCTTCAACTTGTCAACTTCAAATCTGGATCCCTGAACATATGGTTGCTATCACAGCCCTTTCTAACTTGAAAGATTGCTTCACCTTAATGCTGCTGTACCAGTGTATTTTTTATAGCGAACTGTTTACCATATTAGGACTAGATTGTCCCGAGAAAATAATTTTCATTTCCAATTGAGTTAAGAACACACTCTTCTTTAACCTTTGGAATATGATTGAATAAACCAAAACGACTCACCAAATTAGTTGCAGTTCTTTATAGCGAAGTAACAGTTGATCGACACAGTTTGACGCAATATTCATTATAGGTAATCGAAAAACAACCTTTGTGTCTTTTTAACACATGGGTATGGTTGCGTACATTTGACCCCTCGTACTCCGCCATAGACAGAAGTCTCTAAGGTGATGAGATAATGTTGTTGTTGTATTGTCCCGAGAAAATAAGTAGAAGCCCAGCTTCGGAATATGAAAACTTGTCTCACATAGCTCGGTCGATTGACAAGCCTCTATAGGTAAAGCAAAAGAATTATGAAGCAACTTTTTGGCGGTTAAAGAATGTTACTACTTTCTTTTTTTTCCTGAAAAAAGTAGTAACATTATCAAACACAACAACATACTTCTACACTTGAAGAAAAGGCAAAGTGGCTATCTCCTCTACGCCTTCTTTCTTTTTTATGGGTCCAAATTCTTCAACAAATAAGTCACGGGTCTCAATCTTAACTATGAGCTAATAATACAACATCAACATTACCCATTTCCTTTGAGACTCCCGTCTATGCCGAAGTATGGAGGATCGGATGTACACAACCATACCCATGTGTTAGAAACATATAGAAGTTGTTTTCCGATGACCCGTCAAGCTGTGTCGATCAACTGCTACTTCAAAATATAAGAAGCGCGGCCAATTTAGTTAGTCATTTTGTTTTATTTCATCATATTCCAAAGTCAAGGAAGAATGTGCCATTGACTCCATTGGAAACGATAAATCAGGTTCATATGAGAGTGAGTGGAAACAAGTTTTGAACGCGTTCGTTCATCAAACTTTGATTAATTTCATACAACAGGGTGTAGATGCATGTGCTAACGTTCAACAATTAACGCGAGTAAGCCACTCCTGCTTCAGATCACATGGATATTGATTTCAGCTAAAACAAGTTATTTGCTCGATTAATTCCCAAATCACATCCAATGATTTTTCTCCCCCAATTTTTTCATTACCACCAAACTTGATTTTCATCTAGTTTCCAAGCTAAACAAGGTCAAAACTAGAGAACTGGTTTTGTAATAGCACACTTTGTTATCGAAAGCTACTCAGCAAAGTTAGTTTTTTGCCACTTGACCCTATTTTAACTTGCTCACAATGACACAATAGAAAGATGTGTCTCATCCCACTAGCCTAGCTTTGTGCTATGGTACAAGTATATAATAGTACACCATATGTCAAATAAAAGATCGTATAAAACAAACCACTAGCATGAAAATGAATAACATATCCATGACATCGTTACAGCAGCATATTAAAATTTCAAAAGTACCACCAAAAGGCAAAAAAAGAGGGAACGGGTAACATACTCCTAACACTGTTATAGTTAAAAGTCTATGCTTCACATTTCAAAATCTGTTCAGGGCTTCCATAACTTCATAGTACCATCATTACCATACGTAGCCACCAGGTTGCGGTGAGGATGATGCGTAATACCAATAACATCCTTCTTGTGTATATCCTGCCAATATATGACAACCAACGATACAACTATTGTTTCATGACACTCCCAATAACACCAAGAAGAAAAAGAACTAAACAAAAACACTGGAAACTAAAAGAAATGCATAGCACAACAAAGACGACGTTGAAAACATCAGCACAAAACAAATAGAGAAAAACAGATGAGAAACTACAGAAAAAGGGAGAAAACTTGCATACTACACGCTGCTTAAAGCCAAACTGGAAACTCACCTTCATTAAATGCTCTAATTTGCCAGACTGATGGCTAAAGCAGTACAACGTTCTGCGCAAAAGAACAATATTGTTATATCAACGTTCTCAACGAAAACAAATAATCACATTAGAACATGAAATATGCCATAAAAGTCTAACAATGTAAAACAGATAACCAAACTGAAGATATTGAAAGCCGCATATCAAGCAGAAAATGGTAAAACATTCAGTACAAGAGTTGGCAAACATAAAGGAAGACGTGCTGGGGAGCAGAATTACATTTACATAAAACACATTGTTTTAGGCTGCTGATTTTCTAAGAACATATGCTGACAAATTTTCATCCAAGAGCCTTTTCAAAGAAAATTTTGTACTTAGCGCATATATATAAGATCAAGGGGTCAGTCTGAGACACTATAGCAGATTTCCACCAGCAGCAGGCTCGTTAACGATCTCATTTACGCTAGAAATAAAAATTAGAGACACAGTTTTTTGTTTAAATTAGAGGCATACATACAACAGTATGATATTTATTTCTCAGAACCAGGGAAGGCCATGACCATATCCCACTTTTGATAATAATTGCAGAAAAGGAAATGCAGTGAGGGAAAGAACAGATTAGAAGATTTCAGAAAAACAGCATTTGAAGGACATACCTATCTTCGCCAAGACAGTAAATCCATTCCCCTTTGGGCGATATACAAGCTGCCACAAAATCACCATGTTCTCTTTTACCAGAGGAGAAACTTTTCACTACCTGCAACACACATCACATCATCTTATTTGCGTCAGCTTCTCGAAAGCTTTATGGCATATAGCTGGGAACAAGAGGTAGGAGAGGGAAAATGGGTGGTTCTAAGCATGGCATCAAGAAACTACTGCATCTACCAATGCAGAAAAAGACCATTCCTGCTTACCATGTACAATCAAGCCATTCAATCACTATATTAAATATACTTGGATAATTGGAAGATCTCAAGTAACATAAAAAAAAAAAAAACTAATGCAACAAACTCGGAGCTAGATTATCAGTTTACTGTGAGATGAGGACAGGCATCATAGGCCTGCAAAGCTAGTGATATTAAAGCATCCACATTTCATATTTCTTTTCAAGTTAAATTTCATAGCTGAAGGAGATTTTTTTCCTATAAAAGAAGTAGTTATTATAATAGGCAATACCCAGAGATTAATGCTCAGAATATAATGAGGGTAGAAGGTTGTGCCTAGTCCAGTTTATCAAATTATACGGACTGTAGATGCCAAAATAGTAACACACGGTTACAGATTGTACAAAAGGGTCATCAAGATAGGGAATTAGTAAACATAATGACTGGAACAACCATATATAATATATGCACCCCCTGATAGAACAATTTAAAAAATGCATGGATTAAGGCAAGATCACGCCCTGGCAACCCTATAGCCTCAAAAATTTGAAACCGTCACTCCATTGTAAAACATAAACAAGCTTGTAACCAAAAATAAACTCCTTTAGTTGAAAATCTTCATAGGGTTCTTTTCCACATCCAAGAGTCTAACTGCTTGGGTTGGACTTCCTGTTAGTGTATGTACCCTAGGCCATGATTTTGATGTTTTATGTTATACATTTATTATTAATAAAGAGGTTTTATTATCATTATTGTTGGTTAGTATGTTACACAATTTTGATATATGTCTCTGGTTCATTATTGTTATAGAGATAAAATAATTTATAATCAGTATGAGTATTGATTTGATAATCATGAGATGATTATGTGTATGGTGATACAAATCAAACTCATAGATACTTGTTAGAGAACAGTGTATTGGATAGACCCATCATGAGATTACTACATGGATTAGCGTCATAAGTAAATCTCATGATAGTCATGTTTTAATCCTTTGACTTGAGATTGTCATAATTTCCAACATAAGGACTATTATATTTTGACATGATCAAACGTTATCTGTAACTGGATAATAATAAAGGGCATGATTGAATATGATAGAAATTATGTAGAGGATATTGAACAATCAAGATAGAATTTGTTTCTCTCTTTTGAGAGATACTTTGGGCCCCTCGATTAGTGAGACTGTGAAATGCATGGCCGTGCTCAAATGAATTGATAGTGTAATCAATGTCATTTGTTTTATCAGTCTACTTAGAGATCGAGTAATCATATGTTTGAACAATATAAGTATGACGCTGACCATGACTTATGTTCAAACTAGATATCGCGTGACAAAGGGATTAATGCATGTACTATTATTAGGCTAGTTGGACTTTACTCGTATTAATTGAATAGTCGTAATGTCTTGCTAGAGACTAATTACGACTTGTTGGTTTAATAGAGATTTAATCAACTGCCAATTAATATGGGCCTATCGGGTCACACACAAGAATGCGTATGGCTGAGATTGATAATATTAACAATATTAATATTGAATATTAATTATTATTATTATTATTATTATTTTCGTTTTTGGTGATTATATATATATATATATATATATATATATATATATATATATGTGTATGTATGTATGTATTATCGGATAATAACGAGAGAATCCATATCTGATATGGATTTTGAATATCCTGATAGAATTCATATTTGATATGGATTTTGATTGGCATCAACTAATCCGATTAGGACTCGGATTTTGATGTCCATATATGTGTATATATATTTGTGTATCTCGTATACAGAGACATAAGAAAAACACAGAATCATCAGGAAAAAACCCTAGAGTTGTTTTTGGAGAAAAACGAGTTCTCTCAGCCGCACCGTTCAAAAGCTAGCACTCCGAACGGAAGCATTCGTGTGGAGACCGACAGAGGGTGATCGTGCCATCGCACCTCCTACGTTCGCACCTCCTACGTCTGCAGATTACGAATCTACAGAGGTGAAGTTTTTATTTCTTTCATCGAATTAAACGAACAACATGGATCCTTGGTAGGAAATCGGAGATCAAGTTTTTGTTTTCCGCTGCATGTTTTTGCAGTGATCTTGTCGGATTTCCTAACACTTCCCATATTCATTTACTTTTCAAAATGAATAAGTGTACCCATTTTATCCAAAACCTCTTTCTTCTCACAAATGTCCCATATATTCTTGACAATATAGGAATTGTTTATGGTAGAGAGATCCGATATCCCCAGCCACAGCCTCTTTTGGAGTGCAACGAGTGCTCCATTTGATCTTTGCCCTTTTGGAGCCACCCTAAAAGAAGGACTTGAGTATCTTTTCAATCACTCTAATAACTCTCATTGGTATGAAGAAGACAGCAGTCCAATATCTGCAGATTACAATCAAAACAGAGTTTGGTAGTCGACGTCTACCTCCATATGAGAGTTGGGAAGCAGGCCAACTATTTGTCTTGCTGGTTATCCAAACAAGGACACGGTCCCTATAAGACAACTTTCAGTGGTCGGTGGAATTCCCAGATATTTGACAAGACCAATTGGCATTCTTAACATTTCAAAGACGGTTTGTTTTCTTGAGTTTGGTACTCCAGTAATATAGACTTCATGATTCTGGTGATTTGACTTTAGTCCAGATAGCTCTTCAAATTTTTTCAGAGTGTCCTTTATTTATCTTAACAGAATCCTCATTTGCACTTGAAAAAATAAAAAGATCATCAGCATATGCCAAAGACGAGAGCTTGATTGCTTCACATGTTAGGTGGAATTTGAAGTTTGAGCCTTCAATATGTGACTTCAGTATCTGTGTATACATTACTAAAATGAACAAGAGAATGTCATTGTCTTAAGCCTCTAGAAACTTGGAAGTTGTCAATGAGGGATCCATTTAGATTTATAGCTAAGGCAGCAGTTGAGATACATAGATGAACCGATTTTCTGAATTGATGAGGGAATTTAATTTTCTCCAATATGTCTATGAGATATCTCCATTTTACAGTATCAATAGTCATCGTTATGTCTACTTTTACAAGAGGAATCCTTATGAAGTATATAGACATAATTAGAGATATGTATGCTCGGAAAAACAACCGTTTCTAGGCCTGTGGGAAATACGGATTTCTTTCCGGTGGAGGTAGGCCTCCATCAAAGTCTGCGTTGAACCCATTTCTTTTTGCAGTTGTCCTTGACGAGTTGTCAAAGCCGGTACAGGAGGCAGCTCCGTGGTGTATGCTTTTTGCTAACAATATTGTATTAGTGGCAGAGAGTATACACACCCTAAATATGAGACTAGAGCAGTAGAGAGGTGTTTTAGAGAGAAAAAACTTAAGCATTAGTCGTTCTAAAACCGAGTATCTGCACTGCGACTTTAGCGGCGTATCCGACAGTGAGAATAATCAGCTCACCATCGGTGGTCAAGTGGTACCACAGGTAAGTAAGTTTAAGTACCTAGGATCATTTGTGCAGCAGAATGGAGACATAGATAGTGATGTAGCACATTAAGTTCAAGTTGGCTGGTGTAGATGGAGGGTGGCCTCAGGGGTGTTGTGTGACAAGAATTTGCTAATTAAATTAAAGAGAACATTTTATAGGATGGCAGTGCGACCGGCAATGCTATATGGGACAGACTGCTGGGCCATCAAAAGGTCACAATTGCAGAAGATGGAAGTGGCGGAGATGAAGATGTTGAGGAGGATCTGCGGGCATACAAGGCTAGACCGGATCAGAAACAAGGTGTTTCGAGAAAGGTTAGGCGTGGCTAGTATAGCATAAGATAAGGGAGGGAAGAATGAGATTGTTTAGGCATGTCAAGCGAAGACAGACAACGGCGTCGATCAGAGCAATTGAAAGTCTCATTGTAGAGGGGAACAAGAGTAAAGACAGACCCAAACTGACTTGGGATGAGCAGATTAGACACGATCTACTAGATTTGCACCTCTCTGAGGACATGGTCCAGGATAGGAGTTCATGGAGGTATAATATTAAGTTTAACGAGGTATTGGTCATATATAGGGACACCTTAGAGTATATTTAGGGACATAGATAGGCGTAGACATTATCTACGCTTTAGGTTGATTTTGCACTTGTTTGTTTATGTTTTACTGTTGTTTTGCATTACATGTACATATAAACGATATGTGTATTTTAATATCGAAAGTCTCTTCTTTGTATTTCCTAAATCCCATCACTAATACACTAGCACATCATCTCTATTATTATGTCATTTATGCAGGTACATATAGAGCCGGGGTCTCACTGGAAGCAGACTCTCTATCACTTGAGACAGAGGTATTGTTTGCCTACTACTTACTTTCCCATACCCTAGCGATAGCTTTTGCTGCCGTTGGGATATACTGGGTACGGATGATGATGATGATAATTGTGACTTTACCAAACTGTTTGTTGTTCAACTCATTAAGAGGTGACTTGAGCCTTTTCAACTTCTTTGTGAGTCTTATCATTGGGTTTCTTTGCTTGGAGCTGACCAACTTTTCTTTAAAACATCCTTGAAGTCAGGATGCTTTACCCAACCTTTCGTGAGTTGAAAGGCTTTAGGCTAAAAACATTTCCTCATTTCACAGACAGGACACCAGGTGAATGATCAAAGATCACGTGTTTCAAAGTCAAGTCGGAAGTTAAGAAAAACATTCTTTCATTCCTAACTACACAACATGTGATCAATCTTTGTATAAACCTTCTTGTTTGCATGTTTCTTGTTTGACCAAGTAAATTCACATCCTCTTGAGGGTACATTGTATATGTCTATACGTTGGATCCAGTTTGTAAATTCTTTGATACCATTTCTGTCCACATTCTTGTATCCAGATTTGCCTTTGCTATCTATGATGATGTTGAAGTCCCCCATGATCACACAAGACAAGTTGTCATATAAGTTCTTTTGATACCTAAGTTTCTTCTATAGGTCCTCTTCTACTTTTTCACTATAGCCATATACCATAGTAAGAATAAATTTCTCCTTTGAATGTAAGTTGACCCTCATTTTGCATGTTATACATTGTTCTTCACAATGCAAAGTCCAACCATCAAAAATATTTGGATTCAATCACACGCAAATTCTAGAGACATAATTTGAAAGGACATAATTGTGTAGATTCCAGCACCTAAAAGCATTTTTTTTGGCAACTCTTAAAAACCATGTTGACGTACCTATCGAAGTTTTTTGTCTGACCTTGACTTATACTAACCCAATAATGTTTATTTGCTTCTCCGGAATTCCTTTACATCCTTTCGCTTTAAAGGGTAGTTCAATCCCCTTATGTTCCAGCAAGCTAATGTGATCATATTTTATTTTTTGACCCCCTTGGTCTTCCTTTGTCTCTATTGTAGTGTGTAACCGATTTTGGAATTCCCACCGTCAGTACATCTTTCAATTTAGGTTGACTTGTTTAGCTACCATCACCAGATAAGTTTTTCTTCTCTTTGTTTGGTATCTCACTAACATCTACATGTGTTCCTCACGAACCTTACCTTCAGTGATGATCCAGCCTCAGGTTTGTTAGTGTTTCCCTTTTTCAACATTCTCATTATCATCCTCTAGATGTTTCTTTTCTTCCTCAGAGCTCATAACAGAATGGGTTGCAATTTGACTACTTTTGCCAACTTTTTCTTGCCTTTATACTTTCGTAAGGTCTCTAACAGGAATATCATCATCCGTGTCAGGAGGATCTTCAGAAGAAGCCTCAGAAGTCCCTTCTGAGTCATTTACCAAGGAGTCACACTCCTGAACATTAACCTTAGCTGGATGCATTTTTAATAACGCAACAGCAGTATTAATCTAACAGTCTCTTACACAAAGTGTAGCATAAGGCTGCGTACATCAGATCGCAAAACGATCCGGCTTCTCCCCAGACTCTGCACAAACGCAGGAGCGTAATAAATCGGGATCGCTCTAACAGCCGCATCAATCTATAAGTCAATATGACCATCAGTATCTTCAACAAAAAGGGGACTAAATTTGTTTAGACTAATTAGCTGGATGCATTTTTAATAACGCAACAGTAGTATTAATCTAACAATCTCTTACACAAAGTGTAGGATAAGGCTGCGTACATCAGATCGCAAAACGATTTGGCCTCTCCCCAGACCCTGCACAAACGCAGGAGCGTAGTAAATCGGAAACGCTCTAACATCCGCATCAATCTACAGGTCAATATGACCATCAGTATCTTCAACAGAAAGGGGATAAATTTGTTTAGACTAATTAGGAAGATTTTACTTTGCTCATTTATGAGGAGCTTAGAAGACTCACCATTGTTATGTGACTTGCCATTACATGGTTCCTCCCGTGTCCTTTTTGCCTTATCAATGTCAGCTTCCTAAGTCTTTTCAGTGGCTTTCTCTGTCACTCCTACAGTCTGAGTCTTCCTGGGGATGTTTTGACCACTATTCTTTTGGCATTTAGGCTAGGTTCCAACAGCATTGGCAGCTTGCCTTTCCTGGAGCACTTTCTCTTCACAAGAGTGACCAAATGTTTTGCAGTTTAGACATTAGGATGACATCTATTCGTAGACGACATCCTGAGTGATTTCTTAGCCATTTTCGTCAATAAAGTTTATAGTTTTGGGTGATAATGTCCAGCCTTGATTTCCACAGAAATCCTTGCAAACGACACTTTTAGATTGATAAAGTTGTTAGTTTGTCCATGCAAAAGGGCTTCACAATGAGTCTACCCCAACCACTCAACCCTTCTGTATTGAAATAATCAATCTTCAACATAGAAAATTGGATCCACACCGGAACAAAGTCCAGTTTTATCCTTTTAAATGGGCTTCTCAGCACTCACCCACAGAAAAAGTACCTTGTTACCAAAGGACGTTGGAGAAAGACCAAAGATTCTTTGCTTTGATTCTTCCGACTGGAATCGAAAGATGAAAAGTTCCTCATCAATTTTCTAAACCTCCAGCGGGCCTTTAAAAATCCATCGTTCCTCTACGAATTTCTTCATATTCATGACGAGGATATGTTTTTCATGACCTGACCAACAATCGTTGAGCTCCATTTCCAATTACTTTCAGCCACTGACTCTGGGGTAATGGCGAAGAATAGATTCCCGTTATCATTTTCAGTTGGAACAACTGATAAGGTAGAGGACACCTCCGGCGTAAAATCAGGATTGAACAAGGATGCCTAAACCGAATTCACTCTAACAACAGTTTGCATGTTGAGGATTCGACTTAGACCATAAAGATCCAATCATTTTGAAGAGCTTTTGAAGTTGAGATGAGTTATATAACTGCTTGTTGCGGCAGCCGGAGTGCCCAGTCGCCGGAGAGAGCTCACTGATGGCAGTTTGAGTGGTTAGAGGAAAGAGAAAGGGAAAGTTTAACTGTGGAAATATGTCCGTCATGTATAAGAAATAGACGTTTAAGGCGGAGGACAGAATTGGGGAGAGTATAGAGAATAAGTGGGCTGGGATATTTTTTTAGAGAGAATTCAGAGAAAAACTTTTAGTGAGAGAAGCTTTTTGAATGGCATAGGTCTGTATCAAAATGATCGCCACATTTCATTTATTTTCCTTACATACGGCTAAAATGAGAATTTCCATTATCCAGCCGTTATGCAGGAAGGCGATGTTTGAGTTGGGAATTCAGAAACAGAGTTCCAGTAAATCTGCAACAAAGTCGGCAATGGTAGTTTTGGGGTTGGTGTTTTTTTTTTCTTTGCTCTCTCCTCCTCACTTTGATATGCATGCTTTTTTTTCAAATGAAAGTTAAAGATTCTCAAACTTTTAGCTGAAGCTGGATGAACCGAATTATTGGATGGGAAAGTTGGGGAGGAGCATTGTTTTGAGAGAGGGAGTATGGTTGACAAATCAATCATCAGATGGGAAATCACCCAAAATGGGAATAATGTTCAAAAACACAACAACGTTACCTATTGCTGGCTCCCGCCTATCGCGGAGTAAGAGGAGTCGGATATACGCAATTTTACCCATGTGTTGAAAACACACAAAGGTTATTTTGGATGGTGTCGAGTTTTGTGTCGACAACTGCAACTTCACAATGCAAGAAGCACAAACAATTTAATGGGTCACTTTGTTTTATTCTATCATGTTCTAAAGTCAAAGAATAGTGTGTCCTTAACTCTATTGGAAATGGGAAAAATAATGTTTAAACACGCTTAGAAGTAAATTTCGCTGCCTACGGCATGAATCAAGATCAACCAAGAGTTACTTAGCATATATTGATATCACAACAGCAAACACAAATAATCACTTTTAATCAAGTATGCGGGAAAAAAAAAAACTTAGACAATGGTCCAACTTTTTGCTACACTCCTGTATCCAGTGCAAAACTAACAGAAGCAGTTAAGCTTCTAAATTATATTGGCCAAAATTAATCTTCATTATTTAATTAGGTTGATCTAAGCCAGGTACAAATTTTCCTTCCCTTTTCTTCTAAAACCATCGTTCAAGCATGACTAAGGTCAAAGAGGAACGTTAATAATTTACCAAATGTACACTTGGGACACTATTAATCAGAAATAAAGATCCCCAACACAAAATCTCACTCAAAAAAGGTGCTCAGTTGCACTTTTCTTGGTTGACCCAGAAAAAAATTAATAATAGAACATATCACCTGTCCCTGAAGAGTCATGATATATATGGACGAGGTCCTGTTACAAACAACAATGTGATCTGCATTTTTGGGGAAAAGGTGAACAGAGTTCACAGAAGCATCTCCACCCTGCCAGCAACAATCATGGCATCATTGATAAATAAAATTGAAAGTAGAGTTTCTGGCAGAGCATTTGAAAAGGATCCATGACAGAGTATGCTTAATGCTAAGCTTTCCAGGAAACAGAACATGCAGAAACAAAGTGAACCAGATTTCTAATGACCCATGAAACACAGGCAGAACTAATACCCTTAGAGGGGGAGGCGGTTTAAATGTTTGCAGACAGTCTGTCGTCTTCGCATCCCACACCTGTATAATGCATCAAAATAGATTACTGAAACACCCGTACACTGAAAACTGGAAACGAGATCTTTTTTTCATGGATAATTCTCCTCTACCTTGACTGTGCAATCACTGGATGCTGTAATAACGCGTGATCCATCGTTACTGAAAATGGCATAATTCACAAATGATGTGTGCCCACGAAATTCCTTCAACGTTTTCCCTGATTTCATCCCGTGAATCCTGTATCACAAATAGAATAGTTGTGACAAGATCGCATACAACCCTGTATCACAAATAGAACAGTTGTGACAAATAGAACAGCCGTGAAAGCACATCCTCGAGTTTCAAAGATTAGAAAAATATATATAGCTGAAATAAATAATTAGGTCAAACCTTGCAGTGCCGTCAAAAGATGTGCTTAAAATTTGACTTCCATCTCGAGAGAAAACAAGACTCGTGACACCCTGAGAATGAGCACGTTCAAGACGGCGCAAGCACTGCCCAGTCCTTACACGCCAGACCTACAATCATTTTGCACAAATTTTTCATCTCAAAATGACAAAAGATTTTCTTACCATTGCACTACTCCACAACTATCCTCGCGTAGATAATTATACAGGACATGCAATACTACTATATCCGTACTTTTTGGAAAGACATAAGGGAAGAAGGTTAAAAGCTTGTGTCTAAAACCAAACTCACCATCTACGTTATCCTGTGTTCCATTCAAATGCAAAAGACAGGCAAGGAAAGAAAGCAAAAGCCAGAGCAGCAAGCACGCAAAAATTCACACCTTAATTCTTCCATCTTTACCTCCGGATGCAATCATCTCAGAGTCTCTGCTGAACTCAACACAGAGGACGGGCTCTTCATCCATCATATATGCTTCCTGAAAAATTTACAAATAGCTGTTACAAACTAAGAAAAATTTACAGACAACATAGCATTCTACACATAAGAAGTCTGGTGCATAACATATCAAGTACAACTATTCAAGACGTGATACTAAGAAAATCCTCTTTTCTCACGTGAACACGACAAAACAGGATCACTAAAAGAGAACAAGTAAAACATATCCTATCACTTGAAACTTAAGAAATGAAAAATGCAAGGTGTTTCTACTTTTTGAAACTTGATATAGAAAAATTCTAGGCGGCTACATTAAGTATCATATGAGGAGTTCCAATCAGAAGAAGCCCTGAGAAATTAACAACAAATGGCTACATAAAGCAGGCGATTAACTAGCTGATAACCTTCATACTTCAGCAAATTCCAGTCTAGATTGTAATCGCAATATTAAATCCATGACTTGATATCCTCCAGAAGAATTTTAAAGAAAAGAATGCAAGAAAATGAAGTGTAATAATTAATGCAATCATGGAAATAAAAAGATTGAATCAGTGACTCAGAAGTTGAATTTTCATTGATGAAACAGATTTAAGAAGCACTAAATCATATCACATGTGCATAAAAATAAAAAAGACCAACTTACATTAGCTTGATAAGGAAGATCCTTCTTCAGTTTTCCACTTATGTAGTCCCACACCTGGATGCCATTTAGTGTGTAAAGCTCAATCAACTTAACACACAATAGTGTATATGCAAAACCCTTACTGAAATACATACCTCAATAAATCCATCAATTGAGGAAGAAACAAGAAACTGTCCATCAGGTGAAAACCGAGCACATTCAGCATGACTCTTGTTTCCAAACTGCAGTGTAAAAAATCATAAAAAATTGACGAGTAAATTACAAAAAGTTAATGGAGAAAGTGGGAAGGGAAAATTGCAACTTTTTCCACCTTGGTTGAAGTAAAGAATAAATCATCAATAACACAATGTGCATGTACAAAAGAAAGCAATTTTTCAGCACAGCAGACATGGTTTAACCAATATGAAACATATGCAACTACACCACTTATCCATGCCGGGGTCCAGACTTATCATCAAATAGCAAACCAGCCTATAAGAGGATTCATAAAAGAACAAGGTTACATCTGGATTTAAAATCCATTTGACGTGGAAGCCAACAACCATAATCACCAACCAATTAAAGCCTAGTTCAGCAAGATTATTGCAGTCCGCTGATAGACATCACATTCTAGAAGACCAAAATGGCTGAAAAAAACATTCTTGCCTTCCATCATGACTGCATATGTTTAATTTTTATCTCCAAAAAGAAGTATTTGATGCTACTCAGAAAGATTTTGATGGTTCTTTTGTGTCCACAGTTAGGCACTGCTTTGTTCCCTTTGCTGAATGTCTATCATATTCATGTGCAATAATTATATAATAATAGGTAGAGGTAATTATATAATAAAAGGTAGAAGCTATACAACTAGAGAGGGGAAGGCTAATCATGCCAAACTAAATAATCAGAACAACCACGCATTCTTCTCTTTTTTGTAGTTACCTTTATTGTAGGTCCAAGTGCTGTTGGATACATATCATCTACCTCTTGCTTCATAGCAGCGGTTCCTCGAAATAAATCAAATTGAGTCCCAGGTGGAAGTAATCCTAGGAAGACAGATAAAAAAAAAGTGAGAAATAATGTTGCAACTATATGAAGTTCATGAGACAATGGTTCAAACTCAATGAGCAACTTCACCAGGCACCAGTAACTACTGATATTATTACCATCAACTACCATTCATCTTTTCCTTAGACTTCTTCTTCACCCCAAAAAAAAAAAAATTGACGCCAAAATGCGAGAAGGCATATTTCACCCCAGAAGCAAAATTTGATGACATACATTGCCAATAGCATCAGAATAAAATACCACCTTTTTGTGGCCATAGTTACAATATAATGTTCTCACAAAAATCATCGTCAGCATATTCCACAAGCATGGTCTTACATCATGTAATCAGCACTCAAGGTGGGGGAAAAAATAACTGGCTCAAGAACAAAAAGGATTCATTACATAAGGAATCACCATATGCTCCTAACTTATCCTAGAAATAAGAAATTTAAAAAAGAAAAATAGGATTCGGAGCCCATTTTTACAGTTCACTTAAGACCTTGTAAATGGTTCAGTTTAAGAAGTGATAGCTGCACGGATTCTAACACAACTAAATTGAATCATACAGGACAGTCAATCAGAATCAGAGAAACAGGCAATTCAAACAGCATAAAATCAATTCGGTAAGAACCTTGATGTTGTTGCCACTTCAGAGCCTGACCAATCAAAGCCATTAGACGTGAAGGTGGCACCACAGAGACTTCAGAAGCTAGCGCTGAGAATACATAAGCAACATTGTCAGAACAAAAAGACAAGCTTCTTTTTTTAGTTAAATTTTCATATAAAGCCCAAAAGGCAAAATTAAAAAAATGTGATGCTTATAAGAGGCATCAAAGAGCTAAGCTCTTACAACTAAAGAAGGTTTACAAAGAACTATACAACGCCTAAAGCCATCAACATCAACATCATTACCACATTGCTTTATAAGCTCCAGCCTATGGCGGGGTATGGGAGAGACGGATGTACGCAACCATACCTATGTGTTAGAAACACATAGAGGTTGTTTCCCGATAACCCATAATGATTGCGTGTCGATCAACTGCTACTTCACAATATAAGAAGTAAAAGCAACATAAGCCAAGCAAGTTGAATTGTAATCTTAACTACTGTCAACCAGTACAAAAAGCCAAAAAGGCGAACAACAAGATCAACATAGGTGGCTTACAACAGTGTAAGTTTAGTCTATCATTCGTATAAACAGTTCCAGTTTGATGGCGATAATCTAAGGTTGAAAATAAAAACTAAATAAGAAGCTGAACGTGAGAGAAAATGGCATCAAACACTACAAACTATGCAGAGCCTTCCTCGTATGATGCCAAAATCTCCCATCTCTAGCCACAAAAAATCTAAAAGGGAAATAGTTAGAAGCAGAGACATAATCACACACTGTGACTAATATCTTTCACATATTTGACTAGAATCACGAAGTTATATTTTTCTAGTACCTAAGTTTATATCATTGGATAAAGGTAAGCCAACAATATACTTCATTTAGTACTCTGGTTTCCACTATCATATATCAGGCAATGTTGATTACCATAAGAATTGTAACAAAACAAACATTAGAAATGGAACCACTGATCAAATTAGAGAATGCATGGGACCTAAAGTCTACCCAATTACACATTGAACTTTTGAAGTGCATAAAGTGCTGATACCCAGTCTACAAATCGGTACTCTATAAGAGATCCTTGGTAAGCAAAAACCATCAAGCGCGTTGTACATATCTTAGAGATGTTGCAACGTCTTTCTCAATTACTTGTCATTCCATCTTTCCATACGAAAGAGATTGTTAGTAGAGACCACTAAATCTCAAATGTTGAGCAACAAGAAATGGTAGAAAGGAAAGATAAAACCTTGAGAGATCTGGCTACGCCGTTGCTCCTTCGTCGAATCTTGATAAGCCTAAAAAATAGATCAAATGAAAAATGAAAAGACAAGAAAAATGATTTTTTTTCTTTTGGGTGGGGGGATCGGGGGAATCCATATACCGATAAAATAGTGCCACAACAAAGGAGATGCAAGGTGCAGTAATCCTGTGCTCGAGTACCAACCTCATTTGGGTCAAAATAGGTCCGGACCAGTAAATGCTCAAGCCTTAAATATCTTTCAGGTTGCTCCTGTTTCATGACACCCATTACTTGGGTTTGTCTTAGAATAGCTCGTGCAGTATCCATCTCCCGAAGCTCAATCATTTCAAGAACAATCTGCATATATTTATATGACTTCACGAGACATGATTCTGAATAAAGTAAAGAAGAAATATCGAAATATAACACAAAGCATAGTATGTGAGAAAACCCAGAAATAAGATCTACAGGCTTCATGCCTACCCAGAAAGCAGTTTTGATGAATCAAGTCCGGCACTTGGGAATATTTAGGAGATTATTTTGCTCCTGGTATGGCTAGAAATGCCTTGATGGTGGAAGTTTGAAACTTTCAAACATTTATCAGTTCAGTGTTCAACATAACCAAATTTTAAGGAAGGTCTATCAAATCCTTAAAGGTTTAGCTTTCAGGCCTTTTTTCCGGCCTAAAATGAGAGTTTCTTTCAGCTTTCTTTAGTTTTTTCTTATATGTCCACGAAGCTGGAACCATTATTAGTTTCAAATACAAATGACCTCTAGACATGGCTTTCAATCTTCGCACAGACAATTCAACATTCAATGTTGGTGCAAAAGGTGATTGTAGATTATTATTACTTATCGACAACCACTCCCTCCACCCAACCCCAATACCCCTGAGTGGGGAAACTCCCAACACCATAAAAGGAAAAAAAAAACATTAGAGAAAAAGAAGGGAGGACTGAGGAATAACTCCGCAAGGTCCATACTCTATGTAGCGAGCCACTTTCTACAGGTTCACTTTTGCCTTCAAATCACTTTTCATCAACTTTCTCTTTTTTTTTTTTTTTTTTTTTTT
>AP025065.1:698167-733110 GCA_036186865.1 Eustoma russellianum
TTTTTTTTTTTTTTTTTTTTTTTTTGAGTGGCTTTTCATAAAATTTAGCACACTAAACTCACAGCTTTAGTTTCTCAAAAAAAAGAAGGATATTAAATTATAAGAATGCCTTTATGTCCTCTCCAACAGGCAAGAAGGACAACCTACATCTCAACGGAAGTTGAAAAAAAGACCCATCCAATACTACTCCGGCATGTCATGAAGCATCTTGAGGAATGGTCTTCCATGTGAGCCCCTAGCCAAGAGACATGCTTTATTACACTGGAATTGTGATCTTTCACAGAGTGTACCTTTCCTTTAATCTAAGTTAGGCTTCGTTGGATATGCCATCCAGATCAATGTGATGTAATATTACCATCCTTTGATCTAAGCTAGGCTTTGTATGATATGCTATCCAGATTAATATGATCTAATACTCCATTCTTAAACTTATCTTCCAGATAGTCCCAGAAGAAAAGAGATTAAATCAAATCTCACTACACTGGATAACCTTAATCAGGTCCACTTTTGCTCAAGGGATGTTAAATTGAGAAACAAAAGACAACTGAAAAGGCTTCAAATGAGAAACAAGCAAATTGGCATCATAAAAATGAACCCACACATATATATGAACTTCGGTTCTACTGTGTATGGGCTGATGTTCTGACTTCATATGGAGAACATAAATCTTATTCACAACGAGAGGATGAACATATCGGCTACATTCGACCTAGGCATTCTAAGGCACTGCATTTCCAAAGGGAAGCAGCCTCCTTTCTTTGTAAGAAGTCTAAATGGCACAGAAGCATACAAACTAAAAAGATGAAAGCAAACATAATCAGCTATCGAATGTCAGCACTTATGATGAGATTGTTCCATTTTAATTTCAATAGCTGATAAAAGTCACCAGATATCAAAAAAGCTACTCACAAAAGATTTAAAGATGCACAATGTAATTTGTGAATAAAAAGATGAAGCAAATCCTCTTTTTTTTTTTATAGTCAGAAGTTGCCCACCTGCTCATACAAATCTTCTAATATTTTCCTTGGTAGCTTAAGTTGTGAGACTTGGGGCAACACAGCGTCCCACCTTCCACTATTAATATCAGAAACAAACGTCTCAAGACTGTCCACCGTATTAAGAGAAACCTGACACTCATTTTGTAGCGTTATAAAACTTTGATGCAATGAGTTCTCTTTGCAAAACTGAAGAACAATCTTTATCACACTGCAAAGAAGACATGTAAGATAGATCATTACATTCATTTACTAAATGCATATATCTAGTATACACCAGATAAATATCACCATATACAACAGGCTTCCATAATTGTTTGACCATTACGATAAAAAAATCTACAAAAAATCAAATCTTGGAGCATAAAGATGAGTTATCCAGCTACTCCTGTTGCATAAAAAAGAAACTGATAAATTATATAAAAGCAGTAATTTTCATACTACGTTCTTACTTTCAAAATACATCCTCATCAAGAAGAGGTAAAAAAATCAGAAACTGTTGGCCAATAGTTAGGTTTCTTCGCTTTGATTACAAATTACTAGCCAAACTAGTTCAATAATTTACTTTTTCCTATCCAACGCTAAATACATAAAACTGGTATATGTCCATGAAAACATGATATTCCGGCATGAGTAAATACATGAGTAGATATCCATACTCAATTAGGGTTTCCTTTTTATTCGGCACCAGTTATTTCTAGAGCCGAGCAAGGAACAATGCAACAAACATGAGTGCATAAAATCTTGACAATACAGATGAAGCTTGAAAGAAAATAAACACAGAGCGGGAACAATTATTCTTACTCGCGAGCTTCAATTTCGAGCGTGGAAGCCATGGCGATATAGGAAACAAGTAATCTCCCGGAAACTTTAAACCCCTGCTTAAACTTCTCTTTGTGCCGAAGAAATCTGAATTGTGAAATTTGTAATTTATTAGAATCAAGTCTCAATTTTTCTTCTTTGTTCTTACACTCCCTACACCTTTAAGAAATATTTTAAAATAGAAAATCTCACTTATTAACTTAAAGTTTGGCCCATTACTCAGTTAACAGCCTAACATTGATGAAACTCACTTAACAACAATTCTTTGTCCAAAATGTCTCACTTGTAGCAGGTGACGGTTGACCAGCCGTCTAACCTTTGATTTTTTCAGACCAACCAGGAGTTGACACGTGGCGATCCTTTTTAATTAAAAAAATAAAATTGTATTTTTGAATAAATTGATTTAAAAGGAATTTAAAAATTCTAAAAAATTATAAAAATTAATAAAAAATATTTTAAAAATCGAAAAATTAGGAAAAAAAAGATAAAAATAATAAAAAAATTACCCACAACGACCCAGCACTCCACCCACCTACGCCTCCACCCTCACCCCACCCCACCCCCACCTCATGCCAAATTTTTTTCTAACTCACTCCGACCACCCCTGTGTCCCCTCCCCCACCCCCTCCTCTCGCGAATTTTTATTTTAAAATTTTTTCTAACTCACCCATAACGTCCCAACCACCCCTGCGTCCCCTCCCCCACTCCCGCGCACACCCCAAAAAAATTTTAAAATTTTTTCAACTCACCCACAAAGCTCCGACTTAAAATTTTTTCAACTCACCCACAAAGCTCCGACCATCCCCCGGCACCCCAAACAATCCAACCCCCAGCCCAGAACATTGTCATTTTCTTTTTGGACTGGGGGGTTGGATTGTTTCGGATTCTGGGGGATGGTCGGAGCTTTGTGGGTGAGTCGAAAAAATTTTAAAATTTTTTTGGGGTGTGCGCGGGGGTGGTGGAGGAGACGCAGGGGTGGTTATGATGTTATGGGTGAGTTAAAAAAATTTAAAAAAAAAATTCACGAGAGGAGGGGGTGGGGGAGGGGACGCGGAGGTGGTCGGAACCGTTATGAGTGAGTTTGAAAAAAATTTTGGCCTGGGGTGGGGGATGCGAGGTGGGTGGGGGTGGGGGTGGGTAGGTGGGTGGAGTGCTGAGGCGTGTGGGTAATTTTTTATTATTTTTATCTTTTTTTCCTAATTTTTTTATTTTTAAAATATTTTTTAATTAATTTTTACAATTTTTTAGAATTTTTACAAATAATAACATTTTTTAGAAATGAATTTTTTTTTAAAAAAAGAAACCTGCTGTAGTAAGTCACATTTCGGTGACTGGCTACAAGTGAGACATTTTGGACAAAGAGTTGTTGTTAAGTGAGTTTCATCAACGTTAGGCTGTTAACTGAGTAATGGGCAAAACTTTAGGCTAATAAGTGAGATTTTCTCTATTTTAAAAATACAAACCCTTCATTGGTTTATTTTATACAAATTATTAATTAAGTTCAAGATTATTCAATCGTAATTATGAAATACTATTTCGATATACAGTTAATAATAACTGTTACGATAAAATATATGGACGGAATTAGTTTCTCAATATTGTTTTTCTTTTTCTGAAAAAAATAATTATTTGCAAACTCAATAGTGTATTACATTGTGCCTCAATTAACAAAACTAAAAATAGAATATAAATAACAACCTGCAAAGTTTGATTTGTACTTGAACTGTGTTTAAATTAAATTAAGACAATATTTTTATGACGAGGAAAGTACTGTATGAAATTATGAGTGAACCATCAATTATTCATGTCAAAATAATATGAAATGTTAAATATATGATGCCTTAGATATATTAGCTTTTATAAAAATTCTTAATAAGCAGATGAGATTGACACTAAACACAATATCCTGTCAAGCTAAAGATTAATTATAGAATGTTGATCTAGGGTTTAAGTGTTCCGGTGAAATGCGTGGATTTGGTTCACTAATTAATACTATTTATGTTTCAAAATATAAGTTCATTTTAATTTCCAAATCACACTCAAATAAAAAGTTAGACTTATAATTTAAGATTAAAAATAATATGTTGTATGATTACTGCTCATATATTTCGCTCACAAACATTGTAAATTATAGAATATGAAAGATTTAACGCTTTAGAATGTAAAAATATCATGTCTTAAAGGCATGGCATATCTTCATATAGTTTTTAATAGACGAAAACCAATGATCTCCAAAGTAATTTCATATTACATCATATAAATTTTATTGACATATTCGTTATAGTCATTGGGTTCAACATTCCTCATCCACGACGCCTGGGGCCAAATCCTTCTTGATTTGGGAAATTTGGTTTGTAAAGGAAACTTTCTTTTTTTAATTGATTTTGCCTTTATACAATGGGTCTTATATATACTGATATACAAATGTTAACCATGACATGAAATAAATACAAAAAATACAATTATTATATTGATTTGATTTTACTAATCAAAATCTCTTGATTGCATATATAACTTTTATCATTTCCTCTCAAGTTGAATAGTAAAGTCTTCAAAACCCCACTTGTACAACGTTGAGCTAAATATACATCCAATGATTGTTTTCATTGGAATATTTGTCAACTAATATTTAGAGCGTACAAACACAAGTTCACTAATGCTTTTCAATCTTCTGTTTTATAAAGTGTCGGTCTACCTCCACAGGTTTTGTTCTGTCATGTTGTACATGATTTTCAGATATATTGATCGATGTCTTGTTCTCGCACATCAACTGAATTGGAACCTTGATTGAGAATCATCTCACTCATCAACTTTTTTATCCACGTAATCTTTATTATTCTTTTTGCGATGCCTTTGAATTTTGCCTCGACGATGCATGGAGCTACTACCTTGTGTTTTTTTTACTTCTTCATGTTTCATAGTTTCCATCTTCAAGAAAAAGTATCTAAAAATAGACCGTTTATCATTCGAGTTACCTGTCCGATCAACATCAATAAAGACATCAACGTCCAGGTGTCCATTCTTCTCAAATATAATGGCCCTACCTGGTGTGCCCTTTAAGTACCGTATTGTCCGTATGGTTTTCTCCATGTCTTCTTTCTGTTGATGCATGAATTGACTTAATACTCCGAAAACATATGCAACATCAGATTTTATGTGGGAGAGATATATCAACGTTCTTACTAGTCTTTGATATTGTTCTCGACTTACAAGTGGAGCCTCTTCTTCTATTTTTAGCTTGTGGTTTGTCATCATCGTAGTATCACTCAGTTTGCAGTCTACCATCTCAACTTCAATTAGCAGATCTAGTATGCACTTTTGTTTGGATATGAAAATTCCTTTTTCTTAAATAGAGAACCTCGATATCTAAGAAATACTTATGACCATCTAGATTCTTCATTTCCAATTCTGCAAATAGACTCTTTTGAAGTTGAGCAATTTCCTTCTCGTCATTCCCTGTTATGTTCATGTCGTCTACGTATATTATTGAATAAGTAACCAAGATCCCATTTCTTCTGAAGAACAGAGTGTAGTCAGTATTACTTTGTTTGTACCCGTCCTATTTCATAGCCGTAGTAAATCGTCTGAACCACGGACGGAGGAACTGTTTGAGCCCATAGAGCGCCTTTTCGAATTTGCATACTTCAATTTTTTGGAACTCTCCAAAGAACCCTGGTGGTGCCTTTATATATACTTCCTCTTTCAATTCTCCATGTTAGAATACATTCTTAATGTCGAACAAATGAACCGATCAGTCTTTATTTACTATTATTAAGAATAGCACCCTGATGATATCAATGATTGATACCACAGAGAAAGTCTCTGAATAATCAATGTCATTTGTCTATGTGTATCCCTTAGCTACCAACATGGCCTTGTATCGTGCAATATTGTCATCTATTTGGTATATAATGATGAAAAACCACATGCACCCAAGTGGTTTTTTCTTCAATAGTATACACTTCTCCAATGTTCCGTTCTTTCTCATGGCTTTCATCTCCGTATCCATGGTTTCTCTCCATTCAACCTTCGTATTTGCTTGTATTGTCCTCGTGATGGATTCTGTGAAAAGAGAGACAAAGAATGCACGTGCACTATCTGCGATTCTCTTTCTGACAGTATTTACTAAGTACATGCTGTTTCGAGACACATGCTCACGTGGGTCTTGTTCAAGTGGCACTCTTGTATTATTTTGCAGTGGCGGAATAAATGCCTCATGTTCACCTGAATTCTTAACGTTGGCAGTATTGGCATCATTGATATCATATGAACATTTATCAAGATACGAGTGACTTACCTCTTGTAGGATATATGTCAAAAGAGGTTTATTAGTTATATTGACTGGTTTTTGACCTGCCTATATGTTTGAAGTCAAACTAATATAATATTTTAATAGACTACGTTCAAGTCAAATTAAGATGATTAAGATGATAATATTTCTAGGAGAGTGCAGTATATCAATGTGTAGCTCATATGGTAGTCTCGTTGGCAAAAAAAACTACAATGGTAAAATGTGTTGGATGAATAAACCCCTGATGTATTGGTTCCATCATTGTTTGCTGATTCAAGTGGATGTAATTCCTGATTGTTGAGCTCATGAAATGTTTCACTTTTTTTTTTTTTTTGGGGGGGGGGGGGGGGGGGGAATGAAATATTTCCTTAAAAAAATTAAAAAAATTTCCATACCTCGTTTATGAGAACTTAATTTCTTAACATACGCCATTAGTGGTACAGTAAAATGCACTCATATGTATATACAAACATCCGTATCATACCAGCAACTAATAATACAAATTTTCCTTGAGACTTTTCAATTTTTTCCTACAGCTACATACATCTAGTCCATATTATCACTAGCCCATCCACATACATCCACTAGTAATAATCTCAAATTTTCCGTATACATCATCTCATTTTGACATTTCCCTTAGCAAGCACCCGACCAACAAGGCTGTTCCTTAAGATTAGCGTAATTGATCAAGTTCAAGATTTATAGTTCACATTGTGCTGCTTTTCTCCAGGCCCATAGCATACATTGGCTATCTTTTGTGTTCCTTCTATTTTTTACTTCAAACGTCATGTACATATGATGATATATTGTAATTTATATTTACATATAGTAAAACACACCCACCCCAAAAAAAAAAAAAGCAAACCTACACACCTCATACAAAGACCAGCAGTTTGCACCGCACAAAGCAACATCATACCAACATCACAATGCCTCCATCTGTGAAACAAGAAAACCAATTTATACCCAAAAAACCAAAGCTTTCATATTGAGATGCCACCGGCAATTTTTTGTTGGCGCGTTACATGAACAACATATATTTTTCAAGAACCCCAAAGGAAACCAAACTGCCAGTGGTGAAGTATAATTCAAGTGGTTAAATCTCAAATATTGGCATCAAAACACGGCCACAAATCTCAAACATAACACACTAAACAGACGCTGTGTTCCAAAACAACAAGAGATAAAACTATCATCTGACTGTAACAACTTTAAAAAGAAAAACACAAATTGACTCATTTGAAGCATTTAGCGTCCAAAAGAGCCTCACCTTCAAAAGGCTCGGCGTCTTCAATCATCTGGTTGACACGCTCCTTCTGAGCTTCATCACTGATATCCACTTCCTTCCACTCATACAGCTCCATGTCATAAACCTCATCCATCACAAATTTTGGTATCTCCTTCCCTCGGAAAAGCCACAGACCCTTGACCTTGAATGGGGGTTCTGACCCAATGATCAACATCTTCCCGAATGCATATTTGCGTGCCAGGTCCAACCTTTGCAGAAAACCACCAACTTTGTTCAAAGTTACAAATGAGACTGTGTTTTCATCATTGTACTTGTAATCGCAGAACCACAGAGAGTATCCCTCTGGATCATACATTTCCCAGAATCCTACAAAACACAAGCATCAGTAAGAAAGGAAGCCTCACACGCATGGAATCCTAAAATCTTATAAAATGTTACTAATTGCTGTTAAAGTAACTTGCGCCAATTGAACTACAGAAATAGTTAACTAGATCCAAAGTAAAAATAGTAACACAAACTCAGACCATATCACTCAACTTTTACTTATTTATTTACTTCCGTTCTCAAACTTGTTTGTCTACAAAATTAAAATCAAGTAAAAAAAGCTCAAGTTGTATAGTTTCAAAAGTTCAAGTTTGATTCCAGCTTCATACAATGTTCATCAGTTAGCACCAACTGAGATGACACGTTCCCAACCATTAAACGGAAAATTGCCACAAAAATAAAGGTAATGTTCGGTGTCTTCATACAACGGCGTCTCTCAAATCAGTTGAAAGCCTTATTCTAGAAGGGCAAAAGAGTAAAGGTAGGGCCAAACAGACTTGGATGAACGGATTAAGTACGACCTACTAGATTTGCACTTCTCCGAGGACATGGTCCAAGATAGGAGTTCGTGGAGGCAGTGGATTAAAGTTGAGAAAGTTTAGACAAGATATAGGTTTAGACAGGTTAGATTATATTTATGGGCTTAAATACTCTCTACATTTTAGATTGAATTTGCATTTTTTTTTGTTTTTGTCTTTGTCTTTCATTATTTATACATATACACGATTATGATTAATTTAATATCGGAAGCTTTCTATTTGTGTTTACTAAATTCCTTTACTAGCACAATATATTCCTATTGTTGTGTCATCTATGTAGGTACATATAGAACTGAGAGCTCAATGGAAGCAAACTCTCTATTCTCCGGGATGCAGGTATTGTTCGTCTGCCTCTCACCCTCCATAGACCCTAACGATAGCTTTTGTTTTCGTTTGAATACTACTGAGTATGATTGTTGTTGTTGTTCAGTGTCTTCAATACTAGAAAAAAGAAACCAAATGGTCTAACCAATAATATCCTTTTAACGATTACACAAATGCAGACACCATTTCCATTCACTAATAAAACATCAAAACCATTTCATAATATTCAAAGAGATAAGGAATATTTCAAACTTTTTCAGGGGCGTAGAATTCATATTTTCCATGCATGATCACGTATGGCTATTAAAGGATAAAAATTTTGGCCAAAATATCACCAAAATGCATTACTTATGTCCGGAAATAGATGTTGATGCATTGGTCGTGGTCGAGTTTTCCATTTGCCGATCTCAAGTCCACGTAAAAGAGGAGGGTTGTGTTAGATTGACAGCCAATGTAGAACTTTATCAGTAAACATCAAAATAGATCAAACAAGAAACATCCAAAGTTCAGAAAAGTTCTCAAGGAGGGCTGGTTAGTTTATGAATCTGGTAGCCATAGGATCCGTCTACTTAAAAAGTTGAAGCTAAAGCTATTAAAAGGTCCCCTTAGAAAGATGAAGGAAAAAAAAATTAGTCACATATTAGGCAAAGTGGAGTTAGGTAAAACCAAAGTAGAGTTTGCTCGAGCTGATCTTATAAAAGATCCTACAAACATTCTTTTTATTTGTAGGATAATGTCAAAAGTGCTAGAGAAACCTACAACTTCATGTCGTTTGAGAAGTCTTTCTTCAAAGAAAAGTCTAGGATCAAATGGATGAAAGAGGAGGACAAAAACACTTTCTACTTCCATATAACTATTAAAGTACACAATGTCTGGAACAAAGTCTTGAGGTAATACAATGATGAAGGGGTTACTATTTGATGATTATAAGGTAGTTCATCAGATGACTACTAGTTCTTTAGGACCTTTTTCTTTGATCCATCTCCCTCCTCTCTCCTTTCCCAACATTGGTAAGGCAAAACACTGTCACATGCTCAGTGTCTTTCTATAGCCTTACCGATATCTAGAGAAGAGATTAAAAACTTGCTATCCTCTATGAAGCCCCTAACCCTGAAAGATACATCTCAGACTTATTCAAAGAGAATTGACCCCTTTTAGGTGAGGATTTCATGGTTGCAGTGGAGTATTTGTTTCAATAGAGACATCATGTACTACCCATGAATGCCACTGCTATATCCTTTATACCAAAGGTACCTAACTCAAACAATATAAGACAATTTAAACTCATATCTTGCTGTAATGTTGTATAAAAAGTCATCTCTAAAGTCCTGGCTAATAAGCTTAAGTCACTGATCCCTCACCTAGTTGATGAAAAACATTCTGGCTTTGTCAAAGGTAGACCATTCAGAATAGCATCCTTCTAATTCATGAACTAGAAAAAAACTAAAAAAGAAAGGGGGCCCCCTCAGTGCTGTACTATTGAAGTTGATATTACGAAAGCTTTGATACCATAAGTTGGTCCTACTTAATGATGCTCCTAGAATCTATGAACTTCTCTCATAAATACCTGACCTGGGTTACATTTTGTATATCAACTGTCTCTTCTTCAGTTAACATGAATGGTGCCTTAAGTGGAAATTTCAATGCCTCAAAAGGAATAATGCAATGTGATCATCTCTCCTCAAGCCTTTTCAAACTCATTATGGAAGGTTTTACCCAATTACTAAAAATGAAAATTTCCTACTCCAACTTTAGTTTCCACCATAAGCGTGATCTTATAAACCTATCATATCTCGCTTTTCCGGATGACTAATTCATCCTAAAGAAGACACCAAATCCGTTATGGTTAATAAAGAAGCCTTGACAAGGCTTCAAGCTTTTTCAGGGCTTCAACCAAATCTCCAGGTGTGAAGTTTACACTTTTGGCATTAGCTTGATACTAACGCGGCACGATATCTGGATGACAAACCCCCTTATCAATGGAGCAAATCTTATTTTAGCTCAGTGGCTAAGTGTGACACCATTCTCAACAACTTATGCGAGAGCTACAATGCCGTCCTTTGTGAGGCTAGAGAGTTGCCAGTTCTGTCTATGTTTGAATGGATCCGACAATATCACATGACAAAGTTTCAGGAAAATAGGGAAAGGGCGAGTAACAATTTGGAAGGAATGACGCTATGCCCGCGGATAATGAGAAGGCTAACCAAGGCCATGGAGGCCAGTGCAGACTGTATACCTTACAAAGCTGACGTAAAGAAATTCCAGTGTGAGCAATTTGATGGTAAGAAGTTTGTTGTTGACCTTAGAGATCATACATGTTCGTGCAGGAAGTGGGATTTGACTGGAATCTCATGCTCCCATGCTTGCGCTGCTATTGCATTTGATCAAGAAGATGCAGTCGACTATGTGGATCAGTGCTACCATGTCAGCACTTATAAGAAAGTATATGAGATTGCAATAGCTCCATGTGTGGGACTCGCCCAGTTACCTGATAGTGGACATGAACCGCTGTTGCCACCAATAGTCCGAAGGAAACCTGGCAGACCTAAGACACCGAGGAAAAGGTTTGCCGGTGAGCCACAGCTGATAACATTGAAGAGAAATAGGAAGGAGAGAGTGCAAAAGCTGAGCAAGCACGGCCAGCTGCACATTTGTAGATTATGCCAGAAGGAGGGTCACAACATGAGGACGACCAGATTAGATGCGTCAAATGTTGATACAAGTCATGGGGAAGCTAGTCAAGGAAATGTAACTATTGTCTTCAGTTTACCGTTAAATTTTCATTCATTTATGTCATTATTTGTAATTTGTTTATTGGGAATTATTTGTAATGTGTTTATTGGGTTGGCTACTTCAGAGAACACGTAAAAGGACAGTTGTCCGTGAAAGCGGAGAACACATGACAACGGAGAATGATATTCCAGGACCTTCTACTGCACCAAGCCAGTTTGATGATACCACTGTTCATCACGCAAAGAGGCCAAAAAAACTTGTAAGGGCCAGCCATGTTATTTTAGTTTTTTTGAGCTAATTTCAAATAACTTGACAGAAATCATTGTTTCATTTCAGGATGTGTGTTACAGTGTTAGCCAACGTTTTAGGTATGCTCTTCAGTAGCCTGCCCATTAGCTATCTAGGAGTACAACTGGTTGCTGGAAGACTTTCATAATCTGATTGTGGGTCTCTCCTTAATAAGCTAACTTATAAAGTACAAGGTTGGACTACCAAGAATCTGTCATATTGTGGGAAACTTCAGTTGATTAATTATGTACTCATGGCAGTTGGTAGGTACTGGACAACAACCTACCAACTGAGACAACAACCTACTTCCTACCTACGAATATCATTAGCGCTGTGGAGAAAATCTTTAAGTCGTTTATGTGAAGTGGTTCAAGAAATGCCAAGGTAAATTGGTCTACGATTTGCCAACTTCAGCAGAAAGGTGGTCTAGGTGCACATGACCTGAGATTTGTTAATAGTGCTTACATCATGAAAAGTATTTGTCATGTGTTAACAAAAAGAGAGACTATGGGTTAAATGGACGCAATGTCATTTTAAGAGGAAACTCGGTTTGGGAGTTAAGTCAAAGGCCTGCTAACTCTTGGACGTGGAAGGGAATGCTATGGCTCAGAGATCAATATACTCACTGTGTTAAGAAACAATTAGGAAATGGTCTAACTACATTATTTTGGTATGATTCTTTGCACCCTTGGGGCATTCTTAGCTCCAAACACCCTGAATTAAGAAGGAAACTTGGCATTTTCGATGATGCTAGAGTCCAAACAATCCTACAAGGAAGAACATAGAAATTACTGTTTGACACAAGTTGGGATAATCAAGTGATGCAATTCAGTTTAGCTTGCAATTCATTCAGACAAGGAAATGACTGCTTATTTTGGAAGCTAAACCCCAGCTCTCTTATCAAACAAGACACAATGGCTTTACAACCTTCTTCGCCTTTGGTTGACTGGAGGAAAATTGCCTGTGTAGTAACTTTTTTCCATGCTTTGCATTTATCTTATGACTTGGATGTTAGAAGAAAATAATTACATTAGACAAGCTTCAGCATTTGGGTCTCAATCAAATTAATACTTGCCTCTTGTGTTGCATGTTCATGGAAGACATGATCACCTATTTTTTTCAATGAAATTATTCTGCAAAAGCCTGGGAGCAGTTTCGAAACAGATAAATTGTAAGGATAGGAACAACACCGGCATAATACTATTAAGTGGCTTAATTCCTGCAGCACCTGAGCTTAAAATTTCAGAAAGACTTAGCTCTCTTTGGATTTTCAGCGACGGTATATCACATATGGAAATAGAGGAATAACAGGCCCCACCGCCAGCTGACCAAGGATCATGATATAGTCCTCAAGGAAATCTTACAAGACATGCTATTCGGTAGAATATTAGAGGAAGTATAAATATACAAAGCTCAACAGGGAATTAGCACTTAGCTTTGGAATATCTTTAAAGGTGCTTTCAGGACTAGGAAATGCAAATTATCTCTTAATTCTGCCAATGCACATGCCTTCGTCTTGGATCACTTTTATAGCTTCTCCTGGATCACTTCTATAGCTTCTCCAACCCTCTCTCACGTTCGCCATCTGCTTCAAAGATCACTCCACTTTCTCTTCTGGACTGGTAGCTGCCCCTCAAGATTTTTTCTTCCCCTACTACACTATGCTTCTGGCCTTGAAGAGTATAACCCACACAGCAAGGCTAGTTTTCAAGGTGGGCTTTTATGCTTTTTTTTTCGTAATTAGGCTTTTATGCCTCATTCCCTGCAGGGCTAGTTTTCAAGATGGGCTTTTATGCCTCATTTTATTGGCTCGGTTTGGGATGTATTATTTTCTCGCTACTTCAATAGGGATTTTATTCTTGCTTCTTTCGACACCTTATACTCTACAAAGGTGTTCACTTCTTTGGTTGGTGGGGTACAAGATCTTTTGATGCATCTACTCCTTCCTGCACTACATATTATGATCTTTCCTACACTTGTTCTTACCCCTTCATTGTACCATGAATAGGCTGGACGTTTTATGCACAGAAACCGGATCTCCTCTAGACTAGATTTAATTAGTGTTTCCTTTTGTAAATGCTTGGCTTATGTTGCCTTCCTAATGCAACTTTTTGTTAAGGTTGGCATTAGTTATTAGATAGAACGTTGTAAGCCACCTATATTTTGGTTTATCTAAAAAATATGGCTTCAGTTTTAAGCAATAAATTTTGTGAATTCGCCATTTCTGACTTTTTATGAAATTTTACTTACAAAAAAAAGAATCAGCGGGAGATAAACTCGTATTGGACAAGTTACGTAACTTTTGAAGAAGATCGAAACTAACACATAGTAGAAAAATTCGATTGTCAGAGGTAGAAGATGGTTTGAAAAGAACGAAAAAAGGTAAAGCAATTGAACCCGAGGGTATTGAAATCGAGACTTGAAAATACCTAGAAAAGAAGGTATTCATCTCTTGAGAAGATTAGTAGAGAGATATTGAGAGAAACAGAATTTGACTATGGTTTTCATTGACTTGGAAAATACATAAAAAAGTTCCACAAGAGATCCTGCGGTAAGTGGTTGAAAAGAAATGTATTAGAGTAACACATGTAGAAATTATTAAAGACATGTATGAGAACACGATGACAAGTGTAAGGACTCCGAGAGGATTAAACCCACAGTTTCCTGTTACAATGGATTTACATTGTTTTAGTTATAGATGAGCTAGCTCACTCGACATATTCAAGATATAGTTTCGTAGAGCATGTTATTTACAGATTACATTGTGTTGGTAGACGAGACTAGCAAAGAAGCCCATGCTAAGATAAAATGACGGCAATAGACATATAGAAAAAAATATTTCAAAACGAGTCAAAAGATGAAATTTAATTTTAGCAATAAAAGAATGACCTTTGAGCCTTATGTGAAACTAGAGAATAAGGGATTCACCTGAGTGAGAGTTTTAGGTATTTAGGTTCCACACTACAGGAATATAGAGGAATCAACAAGAATGTGAATAACATAGCAGACAGGGTGGTTAAAGTGACGAAATACGTCAAGTCTTTTTTGTTATAAGAAAGTACTTTTAAAGGTTAAAGGGATATTTTACAGGACAATGGTAAGACCTGCACTTCTGTACACATCTGAATGCTACATAGTCAATATGAACATGAAAAAAGAACGCGAGTGGCAGAAATGAGAATATAAAGATGGATGAGGAAAAATAAAACAAGAAATAAACATATAACTAGAAAAGTTGAAGTGACCTCTATAGATGAGAAAATGAGATAGTGAAGGTTAAGATGGTATAAGCAAAACAAGAAAAGCAAAGCAAGAAAAAAAAAACACAACAGAAATCATCATCATCAAAAAGCAAAACAAGGAAAGCAAAGCAAGAAAAAAAATATAAAACACAAGAGACTTGCTTTGCTTTTCTTGTTTTGCTTAACCTCACATAGTGGGTAAAGAGTGTTTTTGTATTATGGTATTTAGAATTAATAATAGTAAATAAACACGCATACAAATTCAGCAATGTAATACAAACCATAAAAGGAGTTTGTGCCAAATAAATTGGTATAAAGGGCATAAGATGGACAGAAGCAAGCAAAGACATCATGCAACAAGAAGCCTTTAAATCAACAGAATTTACGTCCAATTCATAAGTCCTGCTTCAAGGTGACTTTCTAAGAATCTTGTTCAATATTAAGCAAAGAATCAGCCACCGTTGTGGGAAACTGACACAAAGTTGAGTGACCACGCATCTAAACTACGTAGATAAAATTTCAAAGAAACGCCACAGCATAAAAACTGATCACCCGTTCAAAATTGTCAAGTCACTCTAAAGAAGTAAACGTACCGCCCTCTTGAACAATTGAGGGAGTAAACATAGACTTACCCTTGATGGCAACCTCGCGGAAGTTAGTCTTGGTGTTGGAGTAGAGCCTCTTCCACTCATCTAAAATCATCTTACTGGGAGGCAAAAGATCCAGAGGGTTTTTTGGCTTTGGTGCTTCTTCCTCCAAGTCATCCTCCTTAGGTTTTACTTCTTCCTTTTTGGCTTCTTTCTTTGGCTCTTGCTTTGCCTTTGGTTTAGTAGGTTCTTTTGCCGGTGCAGGCTTTTTAGATGCTACAGCTGGAACAGATTCTGCCTGTTTCACATCTCCCAATACCTTCTTGAACTTTGGTTGATTAACCAATGTCCAGAAGTATCTCTCAACATGAGGGAACTCTGAGGTAAAGCTTTTGGTCATTATTCTAGAAAAGCCCATAAACAGGTTGCAAGTCAATACAATGTCAGCCAACGTGACAGCATGTCCAACCAAGTATGTATTAGAAGCCAGATGGGTGTTCAAAGCTCCAAGAGATCTCTTAAAGGCAGCAATTGCAGCCTCTTCAGCCTTCAAGTTTAAGAATTTAACACAATGAATACTAACAGAGAGTAATGAAATAATCTTCAAGCAGAATCGCAAGACCAGAAACCAACAACATTTTTACATTGCCTCAGATGCTCCCACTTATGACGGGATAAGGGGGTCGGATGTACGCAACCTTACCCATGTGTTAGAAACACATAGAGGTTGTTTCCGAATGACCCATAATGAAAATTGCCTCAAATATTGTGTCAATAGATTGCTACTTCACATTACAAAAAACGGAGACAATTTAGTGAGTCATTTTCCTTTATTCCATCCTATTCCAATCAAAGAAGAATGGATCCTTGACTCCATTGGAAATGGAAAACTTTTCTTGTTGTAAGTATTGGAAATGGAATGCTCAAAATTAGAAACCATATATATATATATATATATATATATATATATATATATATATATATATATATATATATATATATATATATATATAGACACACAAAAACACCAAGAAAGAGAAGGTTTAGGGCTTACTGGAGGCAGAAAAACAACATAACCAAGTCGAGGGTACAACCACCGCGATAAATTAGCATCAATTTCAGTGGTAGAAAAATCAACCCATTGCTCAATGCGGGCCTAAGAGAAACAAATTGACATAACACGACACATCCAATTCAGATTCACAACGGTAAGCAAAATAACAATAAACGTGCAACCACAGAGAAAAAACTAATACAAACAAAGAGCCACTTACATATTCAATTGTAGACAAGCCAGTAAGCGGATTATCAGCCTTCAACTTGCACACTGCAAGAAGTGAAAGACTTTTATAAATAAGCAAATAAAACCGAAAAGCTGAATCCCTGAAAGCCCAACAAATTAAAGGGTCAAATTATCTCACCATATCTTGCAATTGCATTACTCTCAAATATGGGACCTTCTGGTGTTTCAAGGACAGGGACCTACGAAAGGACAAGATTATAAATGATCCAAGTGCCAAAAACAGCGACACAAGCACAACCAATTTAGATACCTTTCCAATAGGGTTCATTCTGAGGAACTCAGGGGTCTTGTTTGATACTCCCATCTCAAAATTCTTGGCCAGCTCTACTTGCACGCCACTGTAGTCGGCAGCAATAAGTACCTTGAAGGCATTCTTGTTTGTGCTCCCAGCATGCAGAATCTGCAGTCCAGAGAAAAGATGAATGGAAAATCATCTCGTTAAGTGCAAAATATTCTTCTCTCTGAAAGAGAGAGGGAGAGGAGGTGTTACTTTCTGCTACCCCTATGCACGTAAGAGAAGTTCACAGGAGAGGAGGTGTCTTAAGTGTGTAAATTATTTTTCACAAACATCTTTACATTTTGCATGAGATGGTAATTTATCACGACCTCGTTTACCTAAAAGGTCAGACTTCAGAGCTTCAGGCAATTTCGATGTGTTATTCTTACTAGTGGGCAAGGGTCAGCATAGATAATAAAAATTACACAGTTAGCAAGCTTTATTTTAACCCTTATGTCAAAATTGCAGTTGATCTTTTCGTACTATGTGGAAGTCCGAGGTTCATTAGCAATTCTTTTTGACAATATTGAGTTCTTTTCAATCTATTCTGAAGTTAGCTGAAGTTAAAACAGGAAAGCCACATCCTTTCTCATCTAACTCTATCATCGTGTTTTGATGTTGATTCAATAGATTCGGTTAAAGGTTCTTTGTGAGCTCTCTCAAACCTAAGTATCTTTCGTTTATCCGCACACTCCAGATATAAAGTTCGCTCATTTGCTCACTCAAACCTACTACTCTTGATGTTGATTAAGTAGGTTCGTTTAGAACTTTTTTTTTCATTTTCTTAAACCCAAAAACTACTTTACTCCAGAAGCTTCCATGAGCCACTCCATTAGTGGCGCATCTTTTTCATGAAACAAAAAGAATAACCAACAGTCGATATAGATTGATGGATCCAATATTTTATCCAACGAAAATTGCACACATTAAATTGACATGAAGGACCGTAAGAACACACAGAATCAAATCAGATTACGGTAAGGATTGAAAGAATTAAAGACATCAGAATTGAACAGCAAAATAGAACATATAAAATCACGACCAAAAAGAGGAATTACCAGAGCCATGGCTCAACAGAGGCAGAAATTTCTCCGCCTACAACTGCAAACCCAAGCAATAAAGATAATTCAATTTTTATTTTGTAAGTAAGATCATTCAATTAAAGAAAACTAGAAAATCAAAACCTCAAAATGGAAACTAATTAAAAGAAATAAGCACAGAAATCTTACAACCACAGCCTTTAGCTTCTCAGAGAAACCTCAAAATGTAAACTAATTAAAAGAAAAAAGCACAGAAATCTTACGACCACGGCCTTAAGCTTCTCAGAGAACAAAATCCTTTTGCTTCTTCCTTCAATCGCCAGAGAGTATGATTTTTCCGCTTTATTAGGAAGATTTCTAGGGTTCCTCCACTACTACATGTAGTTGCAGAATGGCGCATGGGCCAAGCCCAGAAACAGTAGATATCCACGGTCGAAATGGCCCGTATCTGAAGCATCTTAGAAAGCCAATGGCCCATTGCTACAAGAAAAACAGTAAATAAAATATCAAATGGATAAATCAATAATAATTATCAACAAGTTTAAAGGATGAAGATGAACAAAAAAACATTGTACTACGAAAAAGAAGAAAAACTAAAATTTTAAGTATAAATAAAGGAATTTATTGGATCTATTTATCATAATCGAATGTGCACCGCAAAAACCTTTTTCCTTATTTACGCATCTTACCCAGCGGCCAAACATACCGATTAAACGGGGATAGGATCCCCTCACCGCGAGGGGGTGCGGTGACGCATGACCGCGCGACACGCGGCAGCAAAGGGGTGGTAAGGCTAGATGCAAGTGACCCTCATCTGTGAGGCTAGATGCAGGTGACCCTCATCTAGCCTCACCACCTCTTACTGCCACGTGTCGCGCGGTCACAAAGGGGGTGAGGAAAGTGGGGGTGAGGAGATCCCAACCCGATTAAACGCAACATAATTCTCCATCCGAGCAAAACGACTGCCTCCCATTGGCAAGAACTGTGCTGCACTGAAAAAGACGACAAAAACGCATATCTATATTCGAACGACAACAAAAACTATTGTATGCACTGAAAAAAAAAAAAGACCAAATAAGAAGACCGAATAACTGGCTCTTTCCTAGAAAGAGTTAGAATCTAGATGAGGGGTTGGGATCTCTTCACCCCACTTTCATCACCCCCTTTGTGACCACGCGACACGTGGCAGTAAAGGGGGTGTTGAGGCTAGATGAGGGTCACCTGCATCTAGCCTCACCATCCCCCTTACTGCCACGTGTCATGCGGTCACGCGTCACCGCACCCCCCTTACGGTGAGGGTATCCTATCCCCTAGATGAGATGGCTGTGTCTATTTTGGAAGCAAATGGTAGAAAGGATATTAAGCATGTGATGCTAATTTGCATATGCACAGTTATGTCTATTTGCACTATTTGTGCATATATACGGTTATGTCTATTTTAATATCCGAAGCTTTTTATTTGTGTTTATTAGATCTCTTCACTGGTACATTAGCACACCATATTTCTATTATTGTGTTATATATATAGGTACATATAAGCTGAGGATTCCAGTGGAAGCAAACTCTCTATTTCTTGAGATGAAGGTATTGTTTGTCCGGCTCTCATTCTCTACAGACCTTTGCAATAATTTTTGATGTCGTTAAGATATATTGGATGTGGTGATTGTTGTTCCTATGCTTATGTGATGGTAAATGTAATGGATGTAATGCTCTGGTTGTTATGTTAATCTTGTTCCCATGTTATTCAAATTTTAACCCTTTCTGATTACTGAAAGGTACATGTGCAACCTTAAATTTACATGATAAATTAAAACTTTTTTTTTCTTTGGCAGTTGCAATTTGTTTTATATGATAATAATACCTCTTTAATATTTGTGAAAAGGCACATATATCCCTAAGTTCTGGCGAGTGTACTGAATACTTTTAGTTGTCAATTATTTTGTTGATTCACAATTTAGATCGACATATAATGAGTTACATTTATAATGTTAAGATTAGTCACATCATTTTAAAATTACATAGTATAAAGAAAATTAAATATCGTCAAACATATGATTTTGAATAATAGGATAATTACTCTATCCCTATCGAGAAGTGATTATTTTATTAAGCGAAAAAAATCAAACATGAATATTTGTATAGCCCATATGTGTGCAATTTTTTGTTTATATTTACATCACTCTAAGTGTATTGTATGCATGAGTGTAACCTTCACCCACATAAAATGAAGGTTTAAAATATACTTAATGAATTACCTTGATTAATTTATCACTTTGTTTATTAATATAAATTCATATCCGATATGCATTCCTTCGGTTATGGAGTTATTTTCATTACTGTTTTTTTTGAATGTAAGAATATTATCATTTTGACATTAGGATGCATGGATTTAGACCTGGCATTCCGTGAGGAAAACCTACCTAAACCCATAGGATCAAGTACACCAACTAAGAGATCTAATTACGATCATCGAAAGCCATGTGATCGACTAAGCATGATATCCATTAAATCTCGCACAAGTCCAAGCATTAGGGGTTCTAATGCTTTGAAAAGGCTAAGTCAAGCAATTTGATGAAAAGGCTTTGAAACATGATCCTTGACAAAAGTTGTGATGTGTGTGAGCACGTTATAGAGATGAGATATCTTTCTGCTAAATTGAGCTTTCTTGAGGTTAAACTCTCAGAGCCATTTCTTGTGCATTTCATTATCAACTCTCTTCCTTCGCAATATACTCTGTTCAAGATCTTATATTACACATTTAAAGAAAACTAGCCAAATAAATAACTTTCTACCATGTGTATTCAAGAAGAGTAGAGGTTGGAAAATGTGTCTATTGAAATTGTGTATCTTGCGACTCGTTTTAACGGAAATGTGAGAAAAGCCAAGAAAACCGGCGATGAAGGCATTGGTAAAGTTAGTGAATGAATGAGTTTTACAAACACTAGATTTCACTGACACTGGTGCTTATATGGAATCCGTAAAAGACAAGCAAAACAACAAGACCAATAACGGTCTGAAAAAAGTTCTCAGTATCTCAAAACTGTACACACAAATAGCCCTGGGCCATTTCCCAAATCTTGTTTGAATGATCGGAAATACTTTATTTCTTGTATTGACGTCTATTCAGGGTTCATGTATCTCTATCTCTTATTCAATAAATATAAAACACTTGATACATTTAAAGTCTTCAAATTAGAAGTAGAAAAACAGAAAGACAAGACAACTAAAATTGCACGTTTAGAGAAGAAATTGGGCAGAAGATTCGAGAATCGAGTAAGGTACAGTAGAATTGGAACAAACTATATACGTTGGCCAATTTTATCTTCTTCGGTAGGTTAATATTTATATATGGTAAATGAACAGCCACTTATTAACTAATAGTATTAAAAATAACTGACATGTAACAGTGATGAATATGTAAAACACTAGGGTTCATCTATATTATTATTTTTTATATTGTTTGATAAGTTACTATTAAAATATACCCATCTATCATATCAAAATGTGCCAATTTTTACAATGTTGGTAGTTTGATAGATGTCAAATAAGTCGAGCAAAGTGTACGTTTTTTAATTAATTAATTGTAATAAAATAATAAGTAATAATTATTCAGCTAAAGTTGAGTGCAAGTTATTGTACAGGAATATGTTGGATAACTTCATTCGGTAGGTGTACAACTGAATTTGCTCAAGTTGGAGGTATCTTTGAAATAAAGTGGAATTAGTTTTATGTTTATACAATTTTCTCTCAGACACAAAAAGAAGTCAAACAAGTCAAAGCATCAAATTGTAAAATAAACTGCCTTTTTTTTATAAAAAATCTTTTTCTTTTTATTCCTTCCTCTTTTTTCCTTTATTGCACATGGCAGTGGTAAAAAAAAAAAAAAATCACAGCAGAAATTTCCCCCCTGCTTTATTCATGATCCATCCTTGCTCCTTGTCCTTTCTTCAAGGCTTGAAGTGCTTGACTTTTTCTGCCCAAAAAAAAAAAAAACACAATGCAATTTTTCCGTTACAAAAATTTCTCTATGAAAAGTTATTAACATTCAGTGGGCACATTTATGGTTTAGAAGTCATTTCATTTTCTCATTCATTTTGTATTACTCTACTACAACAACATTGTTATCCCATTGACTTAGAGGCTCTTGCCTATAGATGCCTGTATAAGGAGTATGGAGGGGTCTGATGTACGTAACCATACGCATGTGTTAGAAACACACATATGTTGTTTTTCGATGACCCATAATGAAAATTGCGTCAAGTTGTGTCAATCAACTCGTACTTCTCAATATAAGAAGTGCAACCAAATTAGTGAGTTATTTTTTTTTTTTGTCTATCATATTCTAAAGTCATTTTGATTTACTCTATGTATTGGGGCAATTCCACCGTCACTCATGTTATCATGTCATTATAAGTTTCGGTGAAAATTTTATAGGTATTTATTTTTATTAAAGTCTACATAACAATAGCAATAAAAGAACCTACAAGATTTTTTACAGAACCTCTAGAATAACAAAATGTGTTATAGTGTGACACTATATTTTCTGGGCGTATAATTATAGATACAATATATTAGTTACCTTTGAGAGCCTTGATTCCACATTCAGTGTCACATTTCATCTCACAATAGGTGTACCCATTTACAGATTTACCATCTTGGAAACAATCCTTGTGGCATTGGTTAAAGCAACCGCCGTAGGCGTCGTCCCCATCGGTGGCCTCAGCCTTGTGAAGGTGCAGCGCCGCCGCAACGGCGACGCACATCAGAAAAACTGCAACCAGTTGCTTGTTTCCAGCCATTTTTGTTTGATTTTACTCAAAAGTTTCCTTCTGAGTTTAATTTTATGAATTGGCTTTTCTTGCAGATTGCTGTCTTTTTTCCTTGGACGATGTTATTTGTTGGGAGAAATGGGGTATTTATAGTATATGTTGTTTAAAATTTTATTGACTGAAAACCTTAAAATTACCAAAGCGGATGGATAATAAAAAAAAATGAAAAAAAAAGTGAATGGTTTTCCTAAAATGAAGGCCGCCCTCTATAGCGAAGGATGGAGATTTAGCAAAATGTCTCGTCTTTACCTTGCGACAACATTACACATTCCGTGATCTCGTTTATGATAAAGTATGAAGGTCAGATGTATGCAACCATATCCACATGTTATAAACACGTAGTTATTTCCGATGACTCATAATGAAAATCCTCAAGCTTTATCGATCAAGTAATACTTCACAATATAAGAATATCAAACTGTGTCGATCAACTGATACTTCACCATATACGAGTCGCAGCCAATTTAGTGAGTCATTTTGTTTTACCTTCCCTACGTATGGATTAGATAATTTACCGGTCTTGTATGATAAACGAACAACAGTTGGATAAAATTTATTACTCAATAGATTAATATATTTTATGCCATGTCCTTCAAACATAGTATAATTGATTGATTATATATACATCTATGTATGTGTATGGCGCATGTTCACGTGCACATGTGTTTCTGCACGCACGTGTATATAAGAAAAGACAAAATTTCGTCTTCAATGCATAGCTCAGTTAGTAATCGGGTTGGATTTGCTCCAAGAGGTTAAGAGTTCGATTTCATAGATGCTTCATGGACGCGCACAGTGTGAGTGTTTCAGTGCTGCTTGGCTGAAGGCCTAGTTTGCGTGGGACACCTTGTGTGGATCTTTGTGTAAATATTCACCAACCAAGATGTCGCTGAGTTCCTTATTTGCATCCTCCACAATGCTCATTGGAAAGATGAATACACGTGTTTAGGGTTATGAATCTACATTTATAAAAATTTGTAAGTTGAAAGCTCCAAATTAGATAGGATTATGATGGAAACCTTTACTTCGGTCATAATACCAAGTAGAATTAGAATGTTATGCTTTTACCTTTTTATTGATTAACGAATAATTACAGGATCAATAACATAAAGTGGAAGGTTGGTTTTTAAACTTTGGAGGAAAAATGATGTTTTATTCAAAATTAAATCCCCTTCCCAACACAACCATCGATGATTGATTACTAATTGTCCTAATAAATGATGGTTGATCGATGATAGGGAAGTTAACTATCCAAGAAACAATCGTGGAAGCAAAAGTACAGCTGGGTTCACACACCATGCCTCAAAAGATGGCTAGAAAATGAGCTATTCGACATTAATGTAAATATATGGCAGCACAAAATTGGTTCAAACACAATACTACTAGAGTTCTGATAGGAAAAAAATGGGAACGACAAAATCAACTCTTTTAACTCCAAATATGCTTCTCTTAAAAGACTAACTCATGGGGTTTCATCCCAGACTTCAACGAGAATCTAGCTCCCAAATAAGCCTTCAGGTCTGTAACAGCCTCAATAGCTTTTATCAACTGTGCATCCACAGCCTTCTGGTCATCCTTCTTATCTTGGGGGAGCACATTCTTCTCCTGATTCGCGAAAGGAATAAAACGTTCTTAGGATCCTTTCAAACAACCAAAACCAAAACCAACAGGTAGGAACAAATAGGATATTGAAGAAAAAAAACAAGGTACAAAAATTACCTCTTTCTCTGACTCAAAGAACTCTCCCTCACCCTTTTTCTTCCTCTTCTCAACTTGCTTGGCAAAGTACTTGTCATCAAACTTGTCCAAGGACACACCAGAGATGTCAACTTTAGTTGAAGTTGCAATTACGTAAGCCTGATTGACCCTCCTCAATGGTACACCGTTAATCTTGTATGGTCCTGCAGTGTCAAAGCATAAGATCACAAAATTCGTCGAAGGAAGAAGGGAAAGATCACTTCCAAACGTGTAAAAAGATTAAAATATAGATTTGAGTGTATTTGAAATTCATCCAACAAGAAGATACAAGCAAGGTTAGCATAACCAATATCCTTGACAAGTAAAGAAGCTAGCATCAGAAATAGTCAATCACCATAGATTACAAGGATTAGAAATGTTCAATGCAAAAGGTCTTGAGCAAGTAAAAATGGTGCTCATAAGCACGCTCAAAGAATTAAAATTATTATCTTGCGCCTAATTTACCATCAACTATACAAAACATTGGTCTAGCGATATCCTGGCCCCCTCAGAAGATTATGGCAAGGTAAATTAGCCCCTTTCAAGACTTGTGGCCAAGCAAATTTTGACACATTAACAATCCTAAAATTATCATCAACGTATTTTTCCCCCTCCAAATCCACCACATCTAAAAAATTTAAAACTAAAACACAGCTCAGAGGAAACTATTATCTCAGAAATAATTGTACCATCCTCCGCTTTGAAACAGCCCAAATTAATAAAAGAATGCGTACCCAAGCATGCAGACTCGGTTCGACAGCAGAACAAGCATAAAACTAATGCTTCAACACATAATTGGCAAACTACAAACGTACTTGAAAGGCAAAGGAACTTAGAGCAGACCCAACACAAAGAAAGCACATTCTGCAGTAATACACATCTGTTACATTGAATTGACAACCCACTTAAGCTGAAGAAGTTGTTGAGGAGAGTAATTTATACATTCAAACCGTTTAACAAGTTTCTTCCAACTGTCTCTAGCACAAAAATTGGAGGACAGAAACCATTTGTTCACATTCTGCCAATATTATATATTATAACACAATGAGCTCCAAGTCAATGCATCACTAGCCATACAATCATCCAGACCTGATTGCTTGAGAGAATATAAATCTGGAACAATGCCAACCATCTATTGTTATCAGCGGGGCTAGGCGTTCACTCACATATGTATCATTAAACCCATAGAATACTGCAATTTTCCTGACGAAGACGGACATGCATACATGAAGAACTAAATAGTGAAATCGAAAGAACATAGTCTTCTTTCTAGGGAGACACTTTCAATGTTTCTTCATTTTATTACGGAAAAAGAAAACATTTCCAGACATACCAGTCACTAACAGCAAGCCAGATGTAAGCTGCTTCAAGAAAACAACTCTCTTTCCCTTGAATCTCCCGGCAAGAATTATCAATACGGTACCAGGGGTAATGCTTGCCCTGTACGAACAAAAAACATCATCAGAAAACAACACCAAACAGCAGATCCGATGATTATAAACATTCAAGACAATTAGAAAAGAGCTGAAAATTAGAAAGCTGAATAGACCTGAGCTTGGTGGGACGGGGCTTGCGCTTATTAGCAAGAGGCTTCTTGACATCGTCGGCGGGGTAAAACTTGGGTGGTTTCTCGGCGGTCATAGAAACCTCAACCGGCTTCTTGTCGTGACGGGGGAAAGCGCCGCCGTGCTTAGCTTTGATGGCCCAGAGACCCCTCTTGTGGTACATCTGGGAGCGGGAGAATTTCCCAACTCCCCTTATCAGTTCAGGGTTTCTGCAGGTCTTCGTTTTCTTGGCAGCCATTTCAATGGTGTCGATCGGACCACAGCCACTGTTAATCGACTGTTCAGTTGCAACTGAAAAGGGCTGAAAACGCAGAAAGCTCTATCTGTTCTTATAAAACCCTAGGGTTTAGTGTTGGGCCAGAACCTTGGACCGGCTACATGAGATCCGATAAAGACAAGTCTGATGGGCTATGTTTCGGTCCAAACCCGGTTTATAAAAGCCTTTTAATGGAAACCAAAATGTATTTTTTTTCTTTCTTTCTAATTTTATATAAATATGCATAAAATATGAAATTCTATCAAAATTTTATATGTAAATTTAAGTCCAAAAAAGGACGCACATGAGAGTGTGTCCTTACAGAGGATACATACAAATACACGCTCAAAATGTGCGCTATTTATACGATAGTTTTGGTTAAGAGAGAGGGTTTGAAGAGTTTGCTTTATGCGAAGATCTCATCCTAAAAAAAACGAATTAATTAACAAGCCATGGTATTGTGGTTGGATATCAAGTTATAATGTATGATTCACCAACCACATTTAGAGACAATATATGTTCTCTTTTATTGCTACATATTTTCACATATTATCATTGTTAAGCTGGGTGATTCTTTGATTTCAGAAACTACCTGAAAAAGTTAGAGATCAAGAAGCAATCTTGTGACTTATGCTTCTTCCCCATCTTTTGAGTTAAATCTTACTCTTGAACGAGAAAAAAATTAATGAGCCTTTACAAGGTACAGGGCGTTAGATCCTTACGCAAGAAGGTCTATAACTACAACAACAACACATATCCCGTATATCTCAATGACATCAAAAACTATTGGATCTTAGATCCTTACGCAAGAAGGTCTATAACTACAACAACACATATCCCGTATATCTCAATGACATCAAAAACTATTGGATCTGGAAAGGGTGAGAGGCAGACAAACAATACCTCAATCACAAAGGATAGAGAGTTAGCTTCCAGTAAGACCCTGGCTCTATATGTACATGCATAAATGACACAATAATAAGGATGTGGTGTGTTGACATCAAAAACTATCGGGTCTGGGGAGGGTGAGAGGCAGACAAACAATACCTTAATCCCAATAGATAGAGAGTTTGCCTCCGGAAAGACCCCCGACTCTATATGTACCTACATAAATGACACAATAATAGGAATATGGTATGCTAGTGTGTTAGTAAAGGAAGGTCTAACAACCTTAAATCAACCTACGACACAAGGCAAATGCCATGAGTGTCTTATTACTTCGCGATTAATAGAATATTTACAGCTTGATTGTATTAAATAAACACTGATAACAGTAAGAGAAAATTATACAATACTAGGGTTTTCCAGGTCCAACTTTTACATGGCAAGACCTTGATTCTCTTCTGTCTTGCCGCCATTGCAGTTGCATACAAGCAAAATGCTGAACATAAAAGACTTTGAGGGACCATTTTATGCTACAGATGCATGCAAGGAGGTCATGATCTTAAGATTCTCGTTCTTTGTTATATACTACATGAAGATAGACTCTTGCCTTTTTCTTCATTGCACTTTCACTGACTGAAGAGCCAGCTTGGCTGCAACTGTTGAAATATTTTCTATTGAAAATTCAATGGAGTTCTGCAACCTTTCCAATGTATCTTTCGTATCCATTGCTTTTAGTCTCTCTCTTTGCAACTTCGACAGTTCCGATTGACTTGACCCTAGAAACAAACTTATTCAAATTTCATGACAAGTAGAGCTTCCGTGTGAAGGCCTGTGACTACTTACTGAATAGCAGTCCAAAAGAGAATGTCTTTTTCTTTTTTTGCTTCTTGAGTTTCACTATGGCAGAATTGACCTTCTAATCTATGTAATTAGGGTAGATACAAGAACGATTACCACCATCCAATGAAAGAAAACGTCGTAGAAATTGCCCATGAAAACACGAGTTCCACCTCATCGTTGTCTATCTGATGCAGTTTTGAATCCCTAATGTTTGCTATTTAACTCCATGCATATTCATGCAATGATGACATAGAAAGCACTTTCACAGTGATAAGTAACCTTACCTGATACAGGTTGCAATGCAGCAAAGGATATGCGCTCAGCCAAGGATGGAAAATAGTCTTCCCCATAGCCAATATCTGGAGTCTTTTCAGCCCAATTTAAAGAATTTGCAATACGAGTCTGCAATACTGTTTCCTCTGGGACCTACTATTCAACGTAAAAGACATTTTAGAAAATTTCATTGATAAAGCAGTGACTTTTTTTTTTTTTTTTTTGAAAAGGATAAATGTTAGGAAAGAAAATCTTACCTTGTATAAGAGAGTTAATTGTGCATAATTAGATCCAATCAAATACCGAAATTATAGCAGTCAGAATTAAATTGTATATTTTGTTTCCTTATAGTATGTAATCTGAGTTGTATAAGAGGGAGGTGATGTATATGTTTTTTCTTCAAGAACGAAATACAAGAAAAGTGTTCTTCACAATACTTGTTCCTTGAATTGCTTGATTAGCATAGTTGCTTGGTTAACATGGTATCAGAGCCATCGATCCGACTCTGATCTCAGTATTTCTGAGTATAGGCTCAGAAATTTATTCATCATTGCCCTACTTACCTGTACCGACCGAAATACCTTTCCCAGCCACCAATCTCAGCCTTTTTTTGACCTTGAACCAGTGTAGCCTTTGAAATTACCTGTCCACAGAACACAAATAAGCCATGTCAAATCCTGAAACCAGTGAACCCAAGACACCATCACCGACCCTTGCAGAGTTGGCTGCTCAAGTAGCCAACTTACTTCAAAATACACCACCCAAGCCAATCACATACCCAATACAGTCACCATCAATTCCACTACATATCGAAAATTTCTCCATTTCAGTCAGATTAAACGGAAACAACTATGCTGTTTGGGCACCTTTGGTTTTACGGGCAATAATTGGACGGGGAAGGAGACACCATCTCACGGGTGTCCCTCCTCCTCCAGGACCAACTGATCCAGACTTCCCTGCTTGGGAACAAACAGATAACTCAGTCTTCACATGGATCATCCAAACCATCGAGCCTGCACTGGTGGTTAATGTGACTAGGTATCCCACTGCCAGAGCATTGTGGGATGGCCTAGCACTTACGTATGGGTCTGGGGCTGACTCTCTCAGAGCATACGATCTTCACAGACGAGCCAGCCTAGTTTGACAGGGAGGAGGCAGTATCGAAGCCTGCTGGAGCCGTTTACAGGACTTGTGGACAGCTATAGATGCACAAGAACCAAATCCTATGACTTGTGCTACAGACATAAACATTCACAATCAAAAGATGGAGGCTCTCAGATTATACCAGTTTTTAACTGCTATTGATGAAAAATACAATTCAGAAAAAAACGATCTTTTGAAAAAGGACCCATTACCCACTCTCGAAGCTGCCTATCGAGAAATACGCAGGGCTGAAGAAAGATCTGTTGTATTACAGCGAATCCCCTCAGACGAATCATCACAGGGGATTGGACATGGTCTAGCAACGCACACTGTGGCTGCCAGAGGCCATGACCCCGGATATGGACAGGGACGAGGGACAATCGCAGGGAGAGGCCGGGGAACTTCGCGTTCCAGTGGCCAACGAAAAATGGAGGACAAGGAAGGATTAACATGCAGCCACTGTGGTCAGAAAAGACACAAAAGAAACATGCTTGCAACTTGTAGGGTACCCTGACTGGTACGAAGGAAAGAGAAAGCAAACCGAAGGGGGCAAAGGCATGGCTGCGGCAGTTTCATCTCACGAAGGAGAAGACAGTACCTCAAAACCAGCGGCTGCCCCAGATGAAATGACGGGAGGTAAAAGGGTTGAGGGTTTTACCCTCAACCCCTCTTTATTATGTTTAGACAAAATTGTCCCTACTGAAATTACAGATGTTGCCCCCTTAGTTTCATATTACACGGGACCAGCCCCTGATATTTGTCAAAATCACCAGATCGCCCCTCCTGCCTCCAAAATTACTCCAGAAGTCCCCAATTTCCCTCTAACACGCCACATTAAGTCCAATACTTATCCAAAATGTCATCTGACCCCTAATTCCAGAAAAATTCCAATTTTACCCTCTTTTTCAAACCAGCCTACCACTACTCAAACTACTTGTATGTGGGTCCTAGACAGTGGGGCTACCGACACAATGACCAATGACCTCACTGATCTCCAAATCCAAACACATCCCACCAAAACTCATATTGAAACTGCTAGTGGAACCCTTGTACCAGTTTCCGGAGGTGGTACCATCTCTATTAATCCCAAATTACAGTTACATAATTGTCTTTACGTACCTGGACTTTCTTCAAAATTATTATCTGTCAGTCACATTACTCATGAATTACAATGTGCTGTACTTTTGTACCCTAATTTCTGTCTTTTGCAGGATATTCGCTCGAGGGAGATCATTGGGCGTGGCATTGAGAAGGATGGACTATACTACGTGACAGATGTGGTACAACAGGACCGGTCAAATCTTGCCACCGGGACTGCTCAACAACGACTATGGCTATGGCACCGTCGTCTTGGTCACCCCTCCTTAGGTTACATGAAGTTGTTATTTCCTTCTTTGACTCAGTCTAGTCTTACTTTATCGTGTGATACATGTCTGCGTGCTAAAACTCATCGATCTACGTATAAGTCAAATAATACCAGGGTTAGGCGATTGTTTAGCCTAGTACATTCTGATGTATGGGGTCCTGCCCCACATTCTACTACTCTTGGTTTTCAGTATTTTGTTACCTTCGTGGATGATTATTCAAGAATGACTTGGGTTTACTTTCTCAAACATAAATCGGATGTCTACTCACAGTTTGTTCATTTCTATCACATGGTCCATACACAGTTTCAAACCAAAATTCAAATCCTTCGCTCTGACAATGGCGGAGAATATCTGCACAATAGTTTCAAAGAATTCTTCAGTTCTCACGGCATTGTCCATCAGACTACTTGTTCTTACACACCTGAACAAAATGGTGTGGCAGAACGGAAAAACCGCATATTACTCGAAATGACCCGAGCAATGATGCTCGAATCCCAAGTTCCAAAGTCTTTTTGGCCTGAAGCTGTTGCTACCGCTGCATATTTACTCAATCGATTACCTTCAAAAATTTTGGACCAGCATACTCCCTTGTCAGTTCTTGCGTCCTCCTCCACGGTACCGTCTATCCTTACACTACCTCCTAAGGTCTTTGGTTGTACTGTGTTTGTTCACATTTCTTCTTCTCAGCGTACTAAACTAGATGCATGTGCGGACAAATGTGTCTTTGTTGGGTATGCCATGTCCCAAAAGGGGTACAAGTGCTATAATCCTCGTACCCGTCGTGTTCACATTACCATGGACTGCACCTTTCTTGAACAAGAGTATTTCTATTCCGCCGCTTCTGGGCCTCAGGGGGAGTTATTTGGTGAGACCTACGACTGGCTCCATAGCCCTGGTCACTTGGAGGCGGTTCCAACAGGGCAAGTAGGTGACGCCGACTGTACTTTTCCCGGCACCGGTATAGTCCTTCCTCCCGAGCCAACCTGTGACTCTCCGGCGAATATTCAGAACAACCAGGTACCACCCCCTGTATCATCCTCCCTTGATTTAACTCATAATATTACCCCTGATAATCTTACCCTTGATAGTCCTCCTAGCCCATGTCCCGCTGTGTATGAAACTATTCAGGGAAATGATGAAATTTCAGCAGGACAAGGCAGAGTGCTACCACCGAGACAGAACCGAGGCAAGCCACCAGTAAGATATTCGCCAACCAAGATGACAAAAGGTACATTGTATCCTGTTAAAAGTGCGAAAGGTTTTATGTCTCTAGTATGTGATGCTGTGATCCCCAGAACAGTTGAAGAAGCAATGAGTCAGCCTGAGTGGAAGGAAGCAATGAAGGAGGAGATGAGGGCACTACAAAAAAATCATACCTGGGAAAAAGTTGCTCTACCAAGAGGAAAACGTGCAGTGGGATGTCGTTGGGTATATACAATCAAGTATAAAGCAGATGGCAGTATCGAAAGATATAAGGCGAGGTTGGTTGCAAGAGGATATACCCAGACTTACGGTATTGATTACACAGATACTTTTTCTCCAGTAGCTAAACTTGATACGATTAGGGTGCTCTTCTCAATAGCAGCAAATAAGTCTTGGCCACTTTATCAGTTTGATGTAAAGAATGTCTTCCTTCATGGAGAGTTAAAGGAAGAAGTATATATGAATGCACCTCCAGGATTTACAGGCGAGTTTGCTGAAAATGAAGTGTGCAGGTTAAGGCGTTCCTTGTATGGATTAAAGCAGTCTCCTCGAGCCTGGTTTGGACGATTCACTGCCTTCATGAAAAAACAGAGCTATGAGCAAAGTAATGCGGACCACACATTGTTTATCAGGAAAAATGGATCACAGGTAACATGTCTTATAATTTATGTGGATGACATGATTATAACAGGGGATGATGTAGAGGAAATGACGAAATTAAAGCAACAACTCTTTTCTGAGTTTGAAATGAAGGATCTTGGGGATCTCAGGTATTTACTAGGGATTGAAGTTGAGCGGACAGAATGGGGGATATTCATCTCCCAGCAAAAGTATATTTTGGACTTATTAGCCGAGGTCGGGATGTTAGACTGCAAACCAGCTTGTGCCCCAATGTTGGTAAATCAAAAGTTAGAATTTGAGGAAGGAAAATCTGAAGCTGATCGAGAAAGGTACCAACGACTGGTTGGAAAATTGATATACTTAGCACATACTCGTCCTGACATCTCATTCGCGGTAGGGTTGGTAAGTCAGTTTATGCACCGACCTCAGAGTCATCATATGGAAGCTGTGATGAGGATTGTTCGGTATTTAAAAGGGACAGCCGGGCGCGGTATTGAGTTCAGAAATCATGGTCATTTGGATATTAAAGTATATACAGATGATGATTGGGCTGGAAGTTTGGTAGATCGACGGTCTACATCGGGTTACTTTGCACTAGTGGGCGGAAACTTGGTAACATGGAAGAGTAAAAAGCAGAAGGTAGTGGCATTGTCTAGTGCTGAAGCTGAGTTTCGTGGTATTGCAAAAGGAGTGATGGAAGTACTATGGCTTAAGAAGCTACTGGCCGATTTGGGGCTTAAAGTTTCGCTCCCAGCGAAGTTATTGTGTGACAATAAGGCATCGATCAACATCTCGGAGAATCCTGTTCAGCATGATCGAACTAAACATGTTGAGATTGATCGTCATTTCATAAAGGAAAAAATTGAGGGTAAAGTGGTGGAGTTGCCTTATGTGCCTACGGAGGATCAGTTAGCAGATATCTTAACTAAAGCTGTGGCTGGAAGGGCGTTTGATGATGCACTAATCAATTGGGCATTGTTGATTCCCCTGCTCAACTTGAGGGGGAGTGTTAGGAAAGAAAATCTTACCTTGTATAAGAGAGTTAATTGTGCATAATTAGATCCAATCAAATACCGAAATTATAGCAGTCAGAATTAAATTGTATATTTTGTTTCCTTATAGTATGTAATCTGAGTTGTATAAGAGGGAGGTGATGTATATGTTTTTTCTTCAAGAACGAAATACAAGAAAAGTGTTCTTCACAATACTTGTTCCTTGAATTGCTTGATTAGCATAGTTGCTTGGTTAACAATAAAACAGTGACTTAAGAACCCCAAGACCTACAGTGTCTTACATGTTTGATTAACATGTCCATTGTGCAATGCAATCCCAATCATTAACTTATCAAACAACATATGTTTTTGCAAAATTGAAGCCGAACTAGATGAGGAAGTATGCTGTCAGACAAACTCCAAGTTGATTTTCATGGCCAAAAACAGTATTTCCTGGTCAGTGTACCCATGCCATAAAACAAAATACTCCAGAGTAGATAACTTTAAAAGCACCTTCAACTTCATCTCCAGATTAGTCAAATTACGTAGTGCTTCTTTCAATTCCAAGATTTTAGCCCTTAACTCCTTTCCACTGCCAACAAAGTTGTCCTTTTGCGCCTTGACTGCACCCATTATGAAAGGTTCTTCCTGCAAGTTATTTCAAGCAAGACTTATATTTGTGTTGTTGACTAGAAAGTACGTCTTAATGCATCGAATTTGCTAAAGCTGTTTATACTTGTATTGCATACTCTTGATTAATTTCTTTCTGCTAACCAAGAATATGGACCCAGAATGAGGGACTGAGAAAATACACAGAACTCCACTTTTACGTGTTTTTACTCCTCTGTAACAACAATTATTGAATGGGAGTATACAATACCAACACAAAAGCCGGATATTCAAACCTTTTTCATAGAAAGCCAGAAAATGAGACATACTTATTTTTATGATCGAAAATGAGAGATACTTATTTTTTTTAAGTAAAATTTTCACAGAAAGCCAAAAATGGCACCTCAAAGGGAATTTACATAGGTTTACGCTCAAGCGAGGGTATGTATGCAAGACTAAGGCTAGTCTTCCTCAAAAATCAAAAGGCCAAGTTTGGCTACAATTCGTTTTAGTAATCAGATTGCGAAATCTTGACGTCATCAAACAAAATAGCATAGCCTATACAAAATGGAAAGATACTTCCAAAACATTTAAGAGAAGAAGGAGGCT